>JAGFMF010011625.1:766384-932571 GCA_019455555.1 Galemys pyrenaicus
CCCCGCTCTGTCTCTGGTGAATCCTCTCACCCCCCACACTTCTGGCCTGTACCCCAGTGCTTGTATGCATAAATAAATAAATCTTTAAAAAAAAAAAAAGTCTGAGAGCACAGTGCTTATAATATAAGCTTCACGGAAAATTGTTCCTACAAGGTAGAAGGGGCAAAGGAATAAGGAGATTAATATACTTCATGAGGGATTTTATGCCCCCTAATTACATCCTGAATCTTCTTGGGAATCAAGGGTTTACACAAGGCTTTTTAGGGGTGAGGAGCAAAAACATCTAGTCTACAGTGGAATATTTGAGAAGGTACTTGGAAAATAGAGAAATTTTAAAATGACGGTTGGTAATGGCAATTCAGAGAATAAGGTAAACAGAGAGAGATGCTGAGCAAAGGAACGTGCCAGAAGACTGGAGATAAAAACAGCAGCAGGGCCTCCAACATGGTAGGTTTGAGTTAGTCTGTCAACAGGACTTGTCTCCCACTGAAGAGGGACTCTTGTGATATTTTCATATGTTTTAAATCCAGGGTTGTTATATCCTGGTTTGCCCAATAATTTCTGTTTATGACTGCTGATCTAGCTTAATTAGTAACAGAGCCTAATTTCGCTTTCAGAATTGTCCCATTTTGGATGATAAATTATATAGACATGCTCCTTAGATCTGAAAGTAGCATTGGCATATTGAAAATGTGAAGTAATTTAATTTTACCAGACACACACCCTCTTTCCTCAGACACTGATAAATCTCTTTATTCCACTCTTTATTCTTCAAAAGTCATCTTTTTGAAAAAGCAAACAAATGTTATGTCATATTTGAAAGAAGCTCTGCCTTAGTTCATAATCCATAAATCAAAACTGCTCAGGTGAAAGGCTCTTCCTTTTTTAAAGCATTAGCAGTAATCAGCATAAAAAATAGCAACTTAATCATCATGCGGATAGAATCTGATAATTATAAAGGATTTCAATGTCATATACTTAGAAAATAATATCCAAATTAAATCAAGTGAGGAAAAGTACCAAGCTAGTTGATGGTAAATGGAAGATTTTCCCATGGAGCTAAGTACCCAAGCTTGATTTGATAAAGCAAAACTGTCTGGCTGAAGGTGAGTGATTATGAGCATTGGCTAAAAGTTAGGAGGGCATGGGTAATTGTAATTATACACAATAGAGTTATTGCCCACTGAGTACTGATTTTACTTGAATATAGGGCACTTTAATGCTTAGGTGATAATAACAATACGTCATTTAGGGGATTGCAAATCACCTCGAGGGATCAATACAAAAACTCTTGGGGTAAACAATACCCAAGTGTTAGTACCCAATGAAGCACAATAAATACATAGTCTTCTTTTATAGAACAAGTAGGACTAAAATATAAGCAGCGTATTATGTTCAGTGCAACATCCTCAATCCGCCGATATTATATGCTTTAAAAATATATTAAATACCTGTTAGAAGTTGGTGATTAGTTAAAAATCTCATGAAAGAGTAGGATGGAGAAATGATTCCATCATGTTTCCCCTCTTTCTTTTGCACAGTGGTAAACCATCTGTTTGGGAGTTGTCTTCTTCCTTTCTTCACAGAAGCAGACGGTGATTCACAAAGGGACAGTGTAAGCACGTTAGGTTTACAGGTGGCTTTTTATTTCCCTAGGTAAAAATGGGGTGAGTCAGACAATGGCTCTCATAATAGCAAGTCTATCTCCTGTGATCTTCAGTCTCTTATGAATTTAACTGAAGTGACTTAGGGAGAGTCATACACTGCAACTTGAAGCAGATCATTATGTATATGTTTGGACACATTTGACTTGTTTCTCAGTGCAAATGTTAATTTAAGAAATTGCAAGAATAGTTGTTGCAATGATTATTCAGACCATTCTCTGCTGTGCAATGTGGTAGCTACTAACTACTTGTGGCTCTTTAGATTTAAATTAATTAAAATTCAATAAAATAAACAATTCAGTCCCTTATTCACAGTAGGGACATCTAAGTTGATCAATTGCCACATGTGACTAGAGACTACCATATTGGAAAGCACGGATAGAGAACATTTCTATCACTGAACAAAGTTTTATTGGAAAGCACTGACTAAGCATATCATTTTCTTTTCTTTTGTATTTGGGAATAGTCACACACAAATGACACACCAGCTGGTTCACTTAACATCAGTCATGTGCTTGAATGGATACTTCATATTACCACAAACAGTGAAATTCTACAACTTATACATTTAGTTTAATTTATTCAGTTCATCTCTAATCAAGCTAAACTTAAGAGGGTTGCTGGCATCCTTTGTAATCAACTCAATTTAAATGACTGAAACTATTTTTGTGAGACTTTTTTTTTTTCCCCCGGCTTACTTTCTACCACACAACATGAATCTATGCATAGGCGATAGTGAAATAATAATGACTAATGTTCTAGGTATAAATATTGATAGTCTAGTAACATTGACATGTTTTCTGATGTTGTGCCAAAACATTCTATATTTTCAGATTTGATGAACAATCAAAATACGATATTTTCATCTTTAAGACTGAATTTGAGGTTTTCATCTATTTTTGCTTTATAAAAATGTTCTTTTGCATCTATGTTAACCTCCCACTTTCGTGACATTTAGAAATATCACTATGCAAACCAAGATGAACACAATATTATGAGTTACATGTAAGTTATATGTACATTTATATAGAATAAAACACAGGAAATCAAAAGATATTTTATGTTTTGTGCAGTTTTCTCAAAGTTAATACGAGTGACCAATTTAATCAGTCTATAGTATAAAAGAGAATAATACACAGCTTTCACTTGCTTGAAGTTTATCACATACAAGAAACTTTCAAAAATAATTTTACAAAAGAGTCAAGAATAATTCAGAAAGTGAATGCTTGCATGTAAACAAGTTCTGCAACTTACAGAGCTATGATTTAAATTTGGATAGCAAATTAACAGTCAGCAGAGGCTACAAAGGATGGGAGTTTTAAGAATGTAGAGAAACATGATTTCTTCTCCTTTGCAGGTGTCTTGAGACACTGAGGATGATTACTAGAGAAAATCTGATCAGATTTATGCATGAAACATACTGTATTAATAAAGCTGTTTTATTACATTTGCCAGGTGGTTTATAGTACATAAAGCTGTGTTTCTGAAACCAATATAGTATTTTTTAAAAAATTTCTTATGCCAGAATGTTGGCTACCTTATGCCATGTGCTTAAAATTCAATTGCTCTGTGTTTTTCTGTGATGTTTTAAGTATGGTTAATTTAAATTGTGATAGTCTTCTAAAAATAGCAAATATATGAACTAGTTTTTTTTTTTATTGTTGTTCTTCCTTTTCTTACATATCTATATACATACGCAAAGATATCTTTTTCTAGAGATATTATCATAATGCTAGTTTTGCATGTCTCTCAGATTTTCCTATGGGTGAATTACACAGTTTTTCTCACTTAATATAGTAGTTCCATAGGGAAGATTTTGCAAATCCTATTTATAATTAGGAAACTAAGAATTAAGAAGGTACATCAATTTATCTAATGTCTATAAGTAACAAAAGCCAAAGTCCAACATTTTAATATAATTAGGACGGATTATACGATTTTTTGTTCTTTGTCAAAGCTCTGTATCACCTCCTTGCGTTATGGCAGGCAGGTCTCTTTGCTAGTTTCAGATGTTAATAAAGTAATGATGGTCTATGGCCTTAAATATGGTCCTTCTAACACTTATTATAAGTATAATTGCATGATTATTATGACAGTTAATGATTTAATATCTGCCTTTCTTGTCAAAATGTAATATCTAGGAGGATAGGAATCATGATGAGTGTCTGCTGAGTAAGAAAATAATGAATTGAAAGAAAAGGAAAGAATGGAGGGAGGGAGGCATGGAAGAAGGGAGGGAAGGAAAGAGGGAGGAAGGAAGGAGGACTGAATGATAAAGACTGAAAAAGAAGGAAGGGAAGGAAAAGTTGCTTGTCCAATACAAGCAGACCCATCTATACAGTGCACAAAGGCTGATTCTTCATTTGCCTCCTCCACATTTCTCTTAATAAATGTTTACAGTAATATTACATTATAACATAAATTTCAGGTATAAATTTTAAACCAAAACTAAATTTTGCTAGTAGTTATCCAATTTGTTGGTTTTTATATTATGATCACTAAAACAAAGATATACACTTATGAATGAGAGAAAATATTTGCACACTATAAGACAAATAACATCATTAATATCCAAGATCTACAAAGAATCCATACAACTCAACAAAAAGGGAACAAAAATTCAATCAAAAATGGCCAGAACTAAAAATATACTGTCAGCAGTCATGAAAAAAATGCTCATCATCACATCATCAGGGATATGCAAATAAACATCACAATGAGATTCTATATCATTCTCATGTGGATTATGAATATCAAAGAGACCAGAAACAATATGTTTTGGCAAGGGTGTGGAGAAAAAGTACCACATACATGCTTAGTAGTAATATAGAATGGCCCAGTCCCCATGGAAAATAGTATGGATATTTGTCAAAATATTAAAAATATATCTACCATGTGACACAGAAATTCCAATCCAAGTATTGACCTGAAGACTGTAAAAATACTAATATGAAAGGATATATGCATTCCTATATTCAGGGAAGCCCTATTTACAATAGTTAAGCCTTAGAAACAATCTAAGTGTTCAAAGACAGATGAATAAATCAGAAAAATGTGGTATCTATACATTGATATACATACAATGGACTAGTACTCAGCTATTAAAAATAATAAACTCTTAGCATTTGTAACAACATGGATGGAACTGGAGGGGATTATGCTAAGAGAAGTCGGAATGAGCAAGATAAATACCAGATGGTTTCATTTATATATGGAATATAGAGAAACACTAACAAATGGTCAATTACAACCAAACCAATAACAAATCCTTGAAATCTGACTACAGAATTAACTCTACCAGATATGTAGGGGGAAGAAGAGATCAGAGTAGGAAAGGTCACTATTGATATGGTATAGGATTATGGGTTCCTTAATTGTGGGTGTGTTGTGGCAACACATACCTGAAATGTGTAATCTTATACCTCTGAATCATATAGTGTTGTAATCCAATTTTGCCTCAAAACACTAAAAATGATTATGTAATCAAAAGCTGTTGAGATGTATGCAAATGACTACTGGTTTCTGTCATTTATTTTCAAAAGTGAAATTGACTCCCTCCTTGAGAAATGAACTCCACACCTCCTAGCTTTGTTCTAGAACATTCAACCATTTGTCTTCATGCAAACCTTTCAACTGTAAAATTAGGAAATTTGGCTGGATAAATGATCAATAAGGTTCCCCCAGGCTCTGCAATTCTGTAGTTCTGCTTCCTGGAAGATCATCTAATTGAAAGCCAGTGTTTATTGCAGTGAACACTTGAGAAAATCATCTTCAAAAAAAGCAGCCTATTTTAACTTCAATCACAGAGTGATGTGATCTTGTTGAATTTCTAATTGCAAAGCAGCTACATGTGGTCTATAGGTCAACTTTTAATAGCATAAGTATATTTTGGCTGATAGAATTGTAACCACACTGTTATCAAAGTGGCTCCAAGAAACCTAGAGAATTGCATTTTTGAAAGAAAAAAAAAAAGATATTAATGATGCCAGAGAACTTCAGGAGATTGCTTTCCCAAATATTATTTTTTCTATATTATCCCTACTTTCATTGTAGTGCTACTCCCAATTAAAGCATCAAGCACTTAACCTATACTTGTAAAAAAAGCAGTTTATGATGGGTGTAATCATACTCCCATAGGTCCAATTATCTCTGTTGGCTCCCAATTAATCCACAGACTTGTTAGGGCCTCTTTTTAATTAGATCTATTCCTCTCAAAGAACATATTTTTTCATATTTCATTTTATTATTTCCTTTACTGGAACCCTGCAGAGTGGAGATACTACTTTGAAATGTGCTTGTTTGTTTGATGGCTAGTTGAAACTTAATAAAGTTGATGTTTTTAATCAAGTCCGTTTCTGCGTAGAAATTTAAATGCATGTCTTTTTCTATAAATATTAAATGCAAGTATGTACAAAGTGAGATGTACAAAGTGAGATGAGGCATAACTTGTGTATTTTAACTTTCATATTTTATCATTAAATGTCATTTATCTTTTGCATAATCATCCTGAATGTGATAATTAGAATAGAATTAACTAGTTAGATTTGTTTTGTTTGTTGTATCCTTTACATGTTAATTTTATTAAATGATTTAATATAAATTGTTATTTATCCTTTAAGGATATTAGTTTATATTTTAAACTGAGATGTAGTTAGATGAACTCTAGAAAGAAGACATTAGATCTATAGTGACATTTTCCTGTTAAATATCCTCTAGGCCAGAGATAAGTAAGAAGGATAAAAGGTTGCTTTCTCAGCAAGGGGTTTCCTTTATATTCACTTTCTGGCTGATGAGATACTTTTGTATTCTTTATAGAGTTCATCAAGAAAACTCTGAAATTATAGATTAAAATCTAAAATTGTAGCATCTCCATGGCTGACTCTCTAAGCTGTTAAGAATATTGTTTTATGTATAAGTGAAACTTTTTCATTGGATTCAGAATTTATATGAATTTGTAAAAAAAGAATTTTTTCTACCACATCCTGTGTACCCTATTCACAATCATAGTGTGTATTTCCTTGAAGAGAAGGAAAGTAAATACGTTAATTTCTGTATTTATTGACATTAAAGGAATTTAGGAAATTAGGTTTCATGAGGACTAAATTACCTCAAATTTTTTATATAAGCTTAATCACATAAATAATAATTTATATATAATATATTTTTTAAAAGATTTATTTATTATGCATACAAGCACTGAGGTACAGACCGGAGGTGTGGGCAGTGAGAGACAGAGTAGGGAGCAGAACAGGCAGCCTGACTGAAATACAGTGGTAAGGGAAGCAGTGGGTGAGTCAGGAGAGGTCTGCTGCACCATATGGGTCACCTCCCTGGCCAGCGGCAGGGATCAAACTCATCAGGGATCAAACTCATGCTGCAGTGGCTGCGGCTTGCTTCATAGTGTGTTGCTTAACCCACTGCGCCACCTGGGAGGCCCCTAAATATAATCTTTTGTTTGGAAAATATAACTAAACATGGAGGATATAAATTTGACTCATTTTATTAGTTGCACTTTTGATTGTGTCTACTGTTGCTATGGGGGATGTAATAGAGATCAATATTGTTCCAGAATGTCAAGGAATGATAAAAGTCATAAATATATATAAATTGCTTACCATATGTAAGCAATTTTTTTTTTTTAAAGCAGACCTTGCTTAACTAGGAGACTTTAGAATAATTAACCAGTCTTTTCTACTGCAAAGTTGATTTGTCAACCTATTTTTTGCTTCTTCGTAGCAATCATCACACTGTTATTACTTTTCAAGACTGTCTGGTGGCCTAGACTAAATCTAAGGGATTTGTAGTTCCAGATCTTTTTACATTGCCTAGATTATTTACTAGATTTTCAAAAATGTTTATGGAATTAAAAAAGAGAGAGAACCTATAAAGAGGGTTGTTTTAGCAAATATGTGGTAGGGTTGCTACAGATACAAGATCAACTACTATAAACATTCTTTTAATTCTTCAGATTTAAAAGAGCTTTATTGAATGTGTTCAACAGAATTCATTTTATTCTGAATTACAGTCTCTAAGAGTTATATTTGGAAGAATTCAAAGATATTCCAATCATTTGTAGTTAAATTAGTCTATATAACTGATTCTTTTCCTAAAAGTTAATTACTATGTTCTTCATTTGAAGTTCAATTTTTGGAAAGATTTATTTATTTATGCATAAAGAACTGGGGTACAGGCCATAGGTGCATGTGAGGGGTGAGTGGACTCACCCGAGACAAATTGGGGAACAGAATAGGCAGACAAATTGAAACACACTGCTGAGGGGAGCAGCAGGTGAGACAGGAGAAGTCTGCTTCCATGTGGGTCACCTCCCTGGTCGGGATTGAACTCCCAGTGCAGTGACTGTAGATACTTCAAAGTGCAGTGTTTAACCCCTTGTGCCACTCGGGAGTCCCTTTAGCAGAAGTTCAAAAGGATTAGTGGATATATTGTTATTAGAATGTATGTCGATTTTTCTCTTCAGCTAACATGAACTAACAAAATGCATGTAAACTAGGATCCAGTTATGAAGCATCAATGGAAAACACTTTAACAAACATTAAATTAGGCACCATTCAGGTGGACCCAACTCAGTTTTTCTCAGATAGTAAACTTAATGGAAAGTAGATTGCCAGGATATTAGTGATCAAGGAATTCTAGCTGTGGGATCTGTTTAATGGATTTAGGCTAAGATACTGTTTTAAATGTATTGCATCTGAATTCTGGAGAGAATCATCTCTTAGGTCTTATGGAAGACCATCTCAGTAGAGCGTTTGGAATTCACTGCCTATATGTATTTCAGTGACTCCTTTTCTAGGGTTCCTATATCATCCATATCCCCTTCCAATAGACACAATCTTTCTTTATGGAGGTTTCTGTCTCAATTATATTTTCAGAATCTAGGTCAGACTAAGAGTCGTTATTCAAAATTTAGGTGTTGATTATGTAACTTAATTTGCATGAAAATAGTGCTATTTCCGTTCTTTTGCATATAGAACCCTACCATAGCTTTAAGTGGTAAATACATTCATTAGATCTTCTAAAGCTCTTTGAATGAAAACTCTATATGGTACTCTAATACCGTGTTATAGTACCCAACATCATTTTTGAGATATATTTATTAAAGAAACTAAAAATCACAATTTGAATTTGGACTATCTATTTTGCATAGTAAACTTCAGTCATCTGGCATCATTGACCCATACCAATTAATGAATTTCCCAAACACAAGGTAAATGCTAGAATATCAAAAGCTGTCCAGACTGAAAAAAGCTGTTTTTAGTATCCTACTCTTTCTTCCTTTCTGTTTCCCAACGTTGCCTTTGCATTTCCTCCCTCTTTTCCTCCTTCTCTAACCCCCACTCCTCTTCCTTCTCTGTATTCTTATTTTAATCATTTTTTCCTTCTTTGAAATTTACTATCTCACATCTTTAGACTGATGCTTTGCTACTTCTCATTATAATGATATTCACAATTCAATCTAAAATGCTTAAAAGAACTGTGTTTTGATATATCTGGGCTGGTATCTTATAATGCTTTGTAACATTCTATGATGTTTGGGAATATATTTGAATCAATATATCAGATTTTTAAGATAAATCTGTATTTGTATCAGTATGTCAAATCGTCAAGAAAATTCCTCGATACCTCTCTATTCTAAGCAGCAAATTCCACTACTGGTTTGGTTCTGTCATTTCACTACCGACACTCTCAACAGCCCAGCTGTTGAGAATCTGACCCTGACACTATATCTAGTATACATCCTTGGAGCAGCTGCTCTTGTAAATTCCCTGAGCTTTTCTTAACTATAAGTTTTTTCCCTTCCCTTCCTTTCTCACCTTTCTCTTCCCCCTCTCTCCCCTCCCCACTGTCCTTTATTCCCAACCCCTTCTTTAATTCTCAAGCAGTCATTTATGTCTCCTGTCATATCACAATTTGAAAGTCTCATCTGTTTATGTCAGCCAAGTAGATTTACTATTATTTCATCATTATTGATGATCAACTCGATTAGGGAATGGAGCTTGATCATTAGAGTCTTAATTCGTTGTTGCTACGTAGGGACTGGCCTTTTTCAGAAGGTAAAATCTGTATATTTTAGCAAACTGATCTCAACGTAAGAGAAAATAAATTGCAATAGATTTTAGAAAATGCATATTGACATCTTGACCAAGTATTTGTGGATTGAATACTTTTTATCAGACACTGTCCAAAACAATTCATATTCATGATTTCATATTTCAGCAAGACTATATAAGATAAATATTAATATTGATCTCCATTTTATAAGAATATCTTCCAAAATTTAAGTTATGAAACTGTAATCTCTGAGCAATTAAGTGTAAACAAATTTTAGAAGTACATAAATAAATATGCTTACTCATAAATCACTGATTTTATATGATGTGAAGTGACAAACTATAGCCTCTTTGCTATTTAACTTGTCCTGTTCATGACTTTGAACTCTATTCCATAGATCTACTTTAGAGGACATAGAATAATTATGTTGCTACTTTTATTTTTTTTTTCTTCTTTTACATCTTGGAATGTAGATATTTTAAAGCTAAGTTATAAAATGATATTATATTATGAGAATTCTTGTCACTTTCTTGAAACTACTTAACCTTTAACTTAATAGAGGTGTAACTTAATGATCTATGGTTGTTTCAAGGTCTGGAATTGGAACATCTCATATGATCTATATAGAAAGTTTTACATGCAAATGTTAATGGCTGTGACCCACAGGAACTGAAGTAGGTTAACTCCTGTCTAAGTCATACACTCCTTATTGCCCAGGTCACATCTTTAAATTCAATTTGAATTTGTTTAATTCTAATAAAATCCTTCCTAAAATAAAGATAGTCTAATAAGGATACTCTAGTTTTTTGGGTGCATACACACATTTGTATATTTGCATTGAGTTATTATGCCTTTACATTCTTTGTGAAGACCTTGTCTATATTCTATTTTTGAATAATATGATATATTATTATATATAATTATCCAAGTTCAACTACTGAAGAGATTAAATTTATGAGACCTAAGCCATAGAACTTTGGCCAGCACTCCTTGGAAGCTGAGACTGAGACTGAGTCTCTTGATTGTCTTCCACATGAGATCTCTGTAATCAGACTGACAATATCTCACTTGTATTAGTGAATATCACATTTTAAATAAGGAAGAGTTCTCAGCCCTCTCTATTTAGCATGACAACATAATTTCTACTTTTTTTCTTCTTCTTTTGCATCTATAGGAAAATGGGGTGGGAAAATGTAACATGTATCAAATATTTAGCTATATCAGCATATTTTATGTCTATTGGTCTTAATGGAATCATCTGTATCCTAATTCAACCTCACTTTCTTCTTTCTGTGTTTACATACTTTACATCAGTCCACTAAATATTCTGTAAATGTGTTTTATTTGCCTCTGATTTTGTTTTTCAATACAAGTGCTACATAGTTAAATATGCCTTGTTCTTGTTTGTATGTTGCCTTGACTGAAGTGTATGTTTATTTTTCACTTACATTATGTATTGATAATGCTTTCCCTTGTCCATGCATGTCAATTATAGAGAAAATACATGTGTAAGAGAAAGTAGAAAATCCAATATCACCTTCCCTCTAAAAATGAACGATGGTATATCATCAAATAGAATTTCAAAATTCTATATCTTAGATATTACCTATCTAAATTGTATATCTGTGATATAGCTATGAAATCAATAGATATTATAGTCTAAATTCCATAATTTATAGTACCTAAAATAAATTATCTCTTTAGATATGTAATAAAATTCCTGAAACTATATGTTCAAACTTTATAGCATTATATGATTTTTTTTAAATCATGATTTAAAAAAATCCATTTATCTTAATTTTATTCAAGATCCCTTGATATTTCTTCACTTTGATATATTAGGATTTGGTAAAGATATTTTTATTCATCTTGCTTATATTAGTTCCTCACAATTTAAAAATATATTAGTTCTGAACTTAGCAGCTGTTTTGTTTTCCCTTAAGCACTAAATGCATCACTTTACTCACAATAGGCATTTAATTATGAGTTTGCAGATATAAATAAAATTCTGGTTTATTCAAATAGCAGCTGTATCTTCATTCCCTTGATTAGTGTAACTGTTTACTTTAGGCCTTCTAAATAATATAGGGCCACATTTACTGGGCATTTGTTATTAATAAGACACCATCTAGGGAGGTCTAAGGATAAACAGGATTTTGACATGCCCAGAAAGTTACTCAGATGCAAAGGTCTTCTGGTCTATACCCATTAGACCATGAGAACCCTCCATGAATCCAGGAAACATAACTGTATTTTTGAGAATTTCTTCATTTGTGTGAATTTCTAATTCATGGAAGCATTTTCTTTCTTTCTATTTTTTGTTATTTTTCCTGACTTTTTTCATACATAACATTTCTGAATTCAGAGCATGTATTTTTCATTTTCTCAGGTGATAAATTTTATAGGGTTCTTCCATTTTCCATTCCTTAACACTTTAATCCCAATATTGGATAGTATTATAGGAATTTTTAAAAATATAGTTATTATACACTTAAGAAACCAAAAATTGAATTTTAGATATTAAAGGTGGTTAAGAAGGGAATCTATAATATAGTGAGCAACTATATCTTGTAACAAAAGAGTGTTCCTTTTTGAGAAGAATGTTATATAACACAGTAGAAAGATGTGGCGTTTTAGTGCCAAAAACACTCACATTTATTCCCAGTTCTGATACTTTATTTCATTTGAGCAGACATACCCTGCATACCTATGGTATGTCAGTCAGTTTTCTTCAACACAAACTCCATGTTCATAAAAGAATAAGACAGTGCTAGCACTCAAAAGTATTTGTAGTCGTCCCTCTAACTGTGTGACGTAGGCACATGATTAATATGCACAGGCAGCAGTTTCTCCCTCTGTAGAAAGGGAATAACATCTGCTTCATAAGAATATTATGAAAAATTAAATTAATTTATTTAACTCCAATAATTATAATGAATATGAAATTTTATGTTTATAATCTGGGATCAGCAAATTTTGTACTCTATGTGTTAAAGTAATTTTAAAATTTGAACAATACAGTTTGCGTATTACCTTTGTATAGAGGAAGCAAAAAGTGAATACCTCTAAAGTACATTACAAGCTTGGAAATAAATAAATGATCATAAATTCCTTGCATACTATTTTAATTCATACAGTTAATTACTCACTGGTAAGATTTCTTTATATAAAAATGAATTCTAAAGTTAAATCCATTTTATATAATTTTAACCAGCTTATATATTATTACATTTATGTATACATATTTATAAATATGCATATTTCCTTCTTAATACTTCTCATAAATAAAGAGATCCATGGGTTACCGATATGATTTTTAATTTTGATCTAAGATGGGCTATTATGTTCATTTTAGTTTCTAATATAAATGCTTGAGGTATTTCTACTTATCAGTTTCATGTAGTTTTATATATTTATAAAAATAGGCTGCTAGAAATAATGATTTTCCATGTAATTCTTTAGGATACAAAATTCCTAAATCACGTTTGCATTAAGTATAACACGATGTAATGCCTTCATAGAATGCTTTTTTAAAGCTCTACTAAGTATATAAAATAATATACTTTAGTAGTGTGCTTACCCCTTCCCTACCCCAGTGGAAACTCTCTCTCTCTCTCTCTCACACACACACACACACACACACACACAACTCTTCCAACAAAGTGACTTAAGAAAAGCTTAAGAAGGTATATGTATTGAAAATGATAGTTTGGGATGAAATGGGAGACAGTAGCATTCTACCAGAAATCAGAAGAAATATGGTTAAATTTACTCTAAATAATCATTTTTAAAATGAACAGAATCCATATTGAAGACTGAATATTAAAGATTCAATATTGTTATCATAGACATTTTTTGCTCACACTATTTTTATGCCCCCATGTGTATTTTGATTGTGTAAATACCTATATTTAAACAAAAAATGGCATATTTTGTGTCTTTTTGCTACAGTACTTAAAGCAGGAGTACAGTGACACATCTACAGTACTAAGCAGTGTTCAGCTTTGAGTCAATACATTTAAACCTTTTAGACACAAAACTGATAAAAGTGGGACTATAGTGAGGATAGGAGAAGCAGAGAGTAGAACAGACAGTCTCCTGTGAAGCCTCATCCTCACTCAGCCTCCTTGGAGACAGCTGTCTTGATTGGATGACATTTCCCATTAATTTTTATTTTAAGCGGCAAATTCCCTCAATAAAAATGATATTGAGAACCTACTAAAATGTGTTTAAGAGATATGATACATATATAAAAGTTTACAAAAGTTTGAGTTTAGGGAAAATAATATGGACCTTAAAAGTAAATAAAAAATAGCAAAATATAAATTACTTAAAATGCAGTTGTTTCTCTTTGCAATTTAAATAATACCCAAACGCTTTAATCATAGTCACGATCTGACTAGACTGCTTATTTCTTTCACTTGTTCCTTTCTTCTTCCCACTCACTTCACTCCAGCCACCTGTTTCTCTCAGCTCCATGGGAAACTGAAGATATTTAGGTCTTGGCTTTTGGGAAATCTCTTCAGCTGCACATGCTGGATTTTGCTTAGACTTCTATCATTCAGGTTTTGGCCTAAATTTCACACTGCCCCTGCAGTCTTCATTATCCCTGCATGACCTCCATAGACATTACTTGTTTTTTTCAGTCATTGCTTTTCTTTCTTTCAATTTTCAATTGATATTTTGATTACTCCTTAACTAGCTCATTGTTACCAGCACTAAGTTCCATTACTCTAAGATGGGTTTTTATTTGTTCAATGGGACTGGCCTTGTAGATCTGTAGTTGTGAGAGTAGAATTGCAACAGTGAAGTACAAGATGGTAGTTAATGGCTACATGTGGACTTCTAAATTGAAATATTAATTAGTTAAAATTAAATTAAAGTTTAAAGTTTAATTTCTTGTACCGGCCAATTTCAATTGTTAAATAGACGCATGCAGTTAGTGGATACCATGTTAAACAGTGTAAGGAATGTATCCATGATTGTATTCAAAAAACTTCTGTTGAATAGTACTACTTTATTTTTTTAAAGATATATGTATTTATGCATACAGAGGTGTGGGAGTGTGAGAGGATTCATAAGAGACACAGGCAGATCTACTGAAATACACTGCTGAGAGGAGCAGTGGGAGAAACAGAAGAGTTTTTCCGTGCTATTTGGGTTGACTCCCAGGCCAGGGATAGAACTCATACAGCAGTGGCTGCCCAGAGCTTGATAGCACAGAGACTTTAACCCTTGCACCAACAGGGAGGGTTCTTGAATAGTGCTACTTTAAAATTAATGCCATTTCACCTGCTTGCTCTGAGAGATCTCTGTATGTCTTGGAAACAAAAGTAATTATGTTTTCACAAAATTGTATAATTATGCATTTTTAGAGCATGAACTTTATAAAATGTCTTTTATAATAAGGCAAAGAGGCTATAAGAATGGGAGCTGTTTTATTTTTTTAAAATTGATTGATTGATTGATGCATAGAAGAACTGGGGTGTAGGCCGGAGGTGCAGGAGGTGAGATAATTCACCAGAAAGAGTGAGAAGCAGAACGGGCAGATCTATTGAAATACGCAGCTTAGGGGAGCAGTGGGCTAGACAGGAGAGGTCTTCTGAGCCAAGTGGATTAGCTCTGGCCCGTGATCAAACTCAGTTTGCAGTGGCTGGAGATAGCTTGATCTTGCTGTGTCTTTAACCCCTGTGCCACCAGGGAGGCCCAATTAGGAGTTCTTCTTAAAAAATTTGTTTTTGTTGGATTTTTGTTAAAAAAAATTATCATTGTTATTTTGTCTTGATAGCAACAAGACGAGCAGCAACAAATCATGTAAATTTATACTTTACAAAACGTGCTCACCTGTTCCAGGGAAAATTTTTCTTTGAAGTCTTTGGGAGATCCAAACAGGAATAGGAGTTAGAAGAATTGTGCCCTGGGCAAAATGTCATTTCTTTTCATGTATGTATAAAATGAAATAAAATATATTTGATGAATTGCCAGTCTATTTGCTCTACTTCAGATCTTGCAAGGTGCCTATGTTATTATGAAATATAGATGCGGAGGAAAACTGAGGTCCCTGAAGAGGATGGAGATGATAGAAGGTAGAGCTATGGGGGAACTCAGCAAAAATAAAAACTAAAAGGATTAGGCTATTTGGGTCCATCACTCGCTAGCTCTTTGCTAGAAGCTGGTGTTTTATGCAGAATTAAAGTGCACCTGAGTCTCTGAGTTTTAAATATTAGTTTTATATTATTGTAACTACTCCTATTTCCCAATTGCAAATGGTTTATGGCTATAACCAATGTTCATTTTATTTTTATATCTATTCTGAAATTTTATTTCTAATCATCCTTCTGTTTATTTTAGGCAAAATATATTTATGTAGAAAAAATCAGTAGAGGATTGTTTTAATCAGTTCTTAAGCTAATTCGATTTGTTATATTTTGTTATAGTGGTTAAATTTGCATTTGATGTAATTTCAGCTTTTTATTATTTATCTTTTTATGAAAATAGATTGGGAGGGGTACATGTTTTTTATTTTCACAAAACAAAGGCAGTTTTAGTGGTAGGAGGTAGAAATAACTTCTCTAGCTTTCCACACATTTTTTTCATAGTTATGCAGCATTAGTGTTCCTTTCTTTCTCTAATTCTAGCTTGGGGAGTTACTTAACTGTATCTGGAAGTTTACTCTTGAACTCTAACACAACAGGTCCTATGTCCCAGTACCCTCTGCTCCAACCTCTGTTGTCTATTCCCCTACAAACAGAGGAGTCCTTCCTCTGTTTAAAAGCTGTCTCTCTCTCTCTGAGGAGGTAATGGGGCATTTGTTGATTGGAAGGAAGGTATACTTTGATTTTCACATTGGAGTGATGATAGGAGATATACAGTATTCTCTCAGAACTTGGCTAGTGTAGGTCACATATTTTCAAGGCTAAGAAAGCTTTCCCACCTCTCTTGTATAACATCTAGTAATCAGGTGTCAAGTCCAATGACAGTCACAGAGTAGGTCACAGTGATATGATTGCTTTCATCTTGTCCCCAGGAGGCGAGGAATTGGCTCCCCACCCACACGCACAAATCATGATTTTGAGGTGAGGAGTAAGACCTCAGCTTCACCAGAAATAGAGATACTGAGAATCTTATATGCCTTTACACACACACACACACACAACACACAGAGGTTTTCTCTTGCAAAGGCTCTGTGAGCAGATCCATGTATCTCAGTCCAGTGACAGAGCCACGACCTGGGGGAGTGCAGGTGCCAGGTGCCAGATGTAGCCCCTTACCCTCAGACAAGAGGTGAAGTTTGCTAGGCAAGGAAGAGTCACAGATATAAGAAGCCTAAATGGGACAAAGAGGAGGCCCTGTAAGAGAGTCAGTGTTGTTTATCCCTTTTCCATAGTAAAATTAAAATATTGGTTGACATATTTCTGAATTCTTTGGCATCCATGTTTTATGCCCCAGTAAACTGGTGAACATTTTATGTTCCAGTAAGCTGGTGAATTGGTCTTAGCTTTATGGAAGTATGGCCTGGTCCTCTACATAAGAACCATGTGCTAAAGAACCCCTGGCTTGCTTTTATGTTGCTACTGCCATCTTCGAATTCTTAATACTTTTGAACAAGGGGGCCCATATTTACCAATGAGATTTACAAATTATATAACCAACCCTGATTAATCTCACTTGGAACAGCATTTAACAGATCAGATGTAAAGGCAGCTCCCGTTTTTCCTCTTGTCACTTTCATTTTTCATCACTCTTCAAGCAAGCCTTATCTGTTTCTTGAATGTGCCCAAATCCTCTTTTCTCTCTTCCTTCTGCCATGTCCTTATTTTATAATTGTTTTAATCTCAGAGTATTTTCGCTTTCTATTTATAATTTATTCCTCATACTGCTGCAAGAATTAACATTTTAAAAGCAAAGATGCAATCATGATTACCATTTAGCAAATCACCTTTTGTAAAATTATTTTTCTATTCTATATATGTTTCTCAAGTGTACTTTGTTTCATGTATTTAATGTTCTTTCTTATTAATATAGTCATTTGATTGTTTCTTCTATTAAGTATTTTCATTATTCTCTTTTTATTCGATAGTGATTGTGCAAAATTTGGTTTTCTATAAGTTATCTGTCATCAAGCAATATATTTATATACTTATAGTATACTTGTTAAATATATTTCATTAATATTTATAAATAACATCATAGATTATACTAGAAAAACTAAGTAATTATGACATATAAATCATTTATTTTAAATTTAAGAGAAAATATTAATTAAATTATGTGAATATATGAGATAAATCATTCATTTACACTAAAAATAATTATGACATTCCTTTTTCTAAGATAGGTAACCATTTATTATTATTGTCACCATTATTATTATCATTAGTGAAGTAACATTGTTTGAAATCTCTATTAATTTGTTGACAGTGTAGGATTTCTCCCCTCAGTCCTTTTAAATATTACTTTGTCCTTGATCCCTAAACCACACATGTCTCATGAGCAAAATCAAATTGTAATGCTTATGCTATAAGGTTGTGCTGAGGAAAAGTGAGATATTGCCTGACAAGTGGTAAGTACTTCAAACATAATTGTTGATTATGCTGTAGTATTTGTTGTTATTGCTTCTTGGGTGCAGGAAGTTGCTGATGGATTTTGATCATCCTATCTTTATAGCTGTTGATTGTCAATAATACTGGCAGAGTTTAAAACAGGTAGAGTCACTGTTACATATCGCAGATGTTTCTAGATTGCTCCCCACATTCATATCATATTATTAGTGGATGATGAAGTTTAGGAAGATGAATTTCTTTGTGCTTTAAACAGTCAACAGGGGCCTCCCTGGTGGCACAGTGGGTTAAGCAACGCACTAGGAAGCAAACTGCAGCCACTGCAGCACGAGTTCGATCCCTGCTGCCTGCCAGGGAGGGGACCCACATGGCATGGCAGACCTCTCCTGCTGTGCCCGCTGCTCCCCTCAGCAGTGTACTTCTGTTGATCTGCCTGTTCTTCTCCCTGCTCTCTGTGGTGAATCCTCTCACCCCTCCCACCACACCTCTGGCCTGTACCCCAGTGCTTGTAAGCATAAATAAATAAATCTTTAAAAAAAAATAAACAGTCAACAATCTATATGAGCATTTTATGTATCTATGTTTGCATGCACATCCTCTAGCAATATTATGGCTTCTGTATTAAGGTAAAACTGACATAAAATATTGTATTAGTTTCAAGTGTACAACATAGTAATTTGATATTTATTAATATTAATAATGATCACCACAATTATTCTAGCTAATATCCATCATCATATATAATTACATTTTAATTTTCATATTTTTTTATTTTATAACTAAAAGTTTTTACCTTTTGAGCAATATTGCGTTTTTCTAATGTTATTATAAATGGACATTGAGGATCTCTCAAATAGTTGTGCAATTTTACTGTTGTTTTCTTTTCTGGAGCTACTTAAAGTAAATTGTGATGAGCTGAAATGGGTTTGCTCTATTGACAGACTATAGTCTGTGTGATCAAGTACAGAGAATGACAAAATTTTAAAGTACAGCTATGGAACAAACAAGATGAGGGCAAATGCACACCAGCATTAAACCATACATCACCAATTCTAGAGGATCATCTAGTGATACTTGAGTAATCAGGAAACTTTTACAATAGGAAAATTGTGAACCATCCTTTGTGATGACTTGTCATAGTTTAGCAATTGTGCATGTATTCACTTTAGAAAAATTTGACTTTTGACAACTGCATAAATCAACCAATATATATATATATATGATTTAGCTCATTAAATCTGTCCAATTAAAGAACTTAATTCTAAAAGAAATTCATTTATTCCATTGCTATTGGTTTAGAGTGCTATAATTCCTAACAGCTCTTTAAATCACTATCATAGAATCATCAATATATAATCAGTGCTCAAAAAGCTATACTACCTCTTGAGTTGCAATATGCTTTGGGAAATATCAGCAATTCAAGTTTCTCTGCTTGAATGTTCACAATTGGTACTACACAACCCAGAATATGAAGATCTAATGAACTGGCTTTTATGGTTTTCTTACCTCCTTAAATGTTTTTGTTTTAATTGGTTATATCACACTCTATCCTGAACTACATTGAAAAGTTCACAGCATTGATGCTAATGGTCTCTTTATAATTACTGCATAATGAACAAGGTCTGACAGTGCAGTTTTAGAGGTTAGACACCACAATTAGTAATTATCATTCTATTTTTATGATTCAAAAATCTTAAGGCTTTCCTTATAATGTGAAAATTATATATGCATATACGTGTTTCAGTGTATGTGTGTGTCATTCTTAGATAAATGTCTGGCAAAATGTGTATTTAGGGTGTTGTATTTTTAGGTGCTGTATATGTATATGTACATGTATATACATTCATTGGGGGGAGGATACATTATTTAATAAACCCTCAATTTTATTTTCCAAAAGATTTATTTCTAGTTTAATGTATTCTCTCATAAGTATATAAGATACGTATGGATCATCTTTGTCTCTCGGATATAGAGTCTAAACAAAATATTCTTATTTTCATATTGTTCACAATTAAAATAATGATAAGTATGAGAATTATGTGATAAATTTAAAAGATTAAAAGATTAAGACACCCTTTTTTATTAAAATATATGCCTGTGCATTAATTCTTTATCAAGCAAATTTGCACATTGTTATTTAGGGAATTAATAAAAAAATCTACAAATCATGAATGTTGAGGAGGGGCAACCACATCTAGCTTCCTGTAGTGCTGATTATACAAAAGGGGCCAAGCATCATTAGACTTACAACTTCTCATATTGGTTTTCTGAGAATTTTTTTTTTTGGTCAAGGAGGTAAAAAAATAAATTAATCTGGTTTTGGTTATGTGCATTGAATTCAATTTGCCTTTCCAGATTGAAAATACTAGTATTTACTCTTAAAGATGTTTGATACCAAATTCCTTATCAAAACTGGAAGAACTAATATGCCAACTTTAGAAAAATGACACTTCAATATATTTTATATGAATTAAATTATATATACTTATATTCATTTTTATCAGAGTTTTTCAGGAATTTGGACTAAATTTATTTGTTTAAGAGATATTTTACTTTTTATTTTTACATCATGGTGCCTTTATCTCTTTATTCTGTTTGTTGCTATTCTATTTGGTATTATTTCTAGAATAATAATAATAAGCATTTATTTTAGAGTTTCTTTTCATAACTGACAATTATTATTTCTACAAGTGGTCTAATATTTTAAAGTGTCACAACACAAAGTACACTAATAGAAACAATCCCAAGCTATCATTTGCAATACAAAGTTAAAGGAATATACAAGTGAAAGATTGTGACAACATATGGAGGAGCCAGTGAATTGAAAGAAAATGAATAAGAAAAAAATGATTTAAATGAATATCAAAGTGTTCAGGAAAATGAATAGAAATGAATCAATTAGTTGTAGCATTTTTTTGAGAGGAGAAAGGCTGAAAACAGATGTAGAAGAAACATTTAAATTTTAAACAGGAGGTGATTGGGAAACAGTGAAAGGATCTAAGGGGGTAATAATGTGTTTGAGCAAAATAAAAATGTGTTCCATGTTGGCAAATCTTAATCATATCTTGCTGTGATAATTAATCAGACAGCTAAGCACTAGCCACTCACCTGCTTCAAAACATAAATTTTACTTTATGTGCACAACAAATTACCCTTTCATGCACACATAGAAAATATACAAATCCTCTATGGGATGGAGATGTTCAATATCTGCCTTTGGTGGAAATAATTGTTATTAATTTAAGATTAGCCGTACTCTAGACTGTCTGTTAGCATTCGTGTTTTATCTAAACACTGCCTTGTGAGGGGCACAAGGCTGTCAGTGTGTTGGTGGAAGCTCTCCCACTGTTCCCAACAGCTGCTGAAATCACAAACATTTCAATCCTATTAATTCAACATGAAAAAATCATTAGCATTGCACTGAGGTGTTGGAACCAGCTCACTCCTGCTTGGTTGATCTCTCAAGTCAAATTAGGAAACCTCCTGCTCAGGAGCAATTTACTGTTTGTTGAATAAAGCCTATTATTCTGTTCACATTTTGAGATTCTATTCCTCTTGCTTGTCTTATAAGCAATGAAGAATTTAAGGTAAAAAATAGAGTATTAGGAGATTAATAGGAGGGATACTTGGTCTGTTGACTTTCTTCTGATATAATACTTAGAAAAGAAAAAATAAAGCTTTAAAATGTATAATATCATCATCATCATCAAGAGCAGCGATCCTTAGTAATTATTTAATTGTCTTTAAATATGATTTTTATTCTAACTGTTGAGGATCTCTTAACCTGCTTGAAACTCAAAACACTTTTATAAATTAGTCAGTATTATTACTATTTTCCAGATGAGTAATCTGAGACAAAAGAGGAAAAAAAATAACTTCAGGTACTATAATTAATAAATCATGAGATTTGACTTTGAATTCAGGTGGAATTTGAATCTGATCCTGGAGTATAATTCAACTGTATAAAGCAAAATGCAAAAATAAAATAAAACCTAAGCACCCCAAATTTTGTTCTCCCTGAAATATTTATAAACAATCTCACTTTATTCCTATAGGTGAAAGAAGTAGCTAATAATTGCTAGAGCTAATATGAACTTGAGATGTCAAATTTGTGAAAGTCAGTATGTTAGTGGTCTGACTGGATGAGGAGCATTATTTCCTTTCAGTCTAAAACTGTCCCTATTTCCCTTGGAAAAAGAACATTTTGAACAGAACATGATTTTTTAAAAACTGGATTTATTTCTTATGTTTATGATGCATATAATAAAAAGCACAGAGGAGACAATATAAGAAATATTTCTTCTATTACATTGTATTAGTTTACCATACACACTTGATTTTATATGTAATTGGGCATGTTTTGGGAATTTATGATGTGAATCTGTATCGTGTGTGGTGGATGTTGGGTGGCAAACACAGTAATGTTGACAAATATAAGAATAAAGAATAGTTTAGTTGTCAATGTTGAACTTAGTTTTAGGCTTCTCAAATAACAGTGGTTTGCTAATTTCCTTAACTATCCTTTACTTCAAAGTTATGCTTTAGAATCCATATTCATACTTTGGGGTACTTAATCCAAGCATATTAATTACTACTCTGCACATAAAATATTTTTTTTTTTTTTGCTTAAAGGCTATTTAGTCTTTATAGGGCCATAAAATAACTTGTCCTGAGAAATCTGAATTAAATATAATGAAAATGAAATTTATGTGTCTCTAGAATTGACTGTTTATAGTTCAGGGATTTAGACCTGCTCCACTCAGAATTCATTACCCAGACTTGTAGAACTCTTTGTTTCCATCCATAGTGGTGGGGGAAGTTTTCAAATGAACATATGTCTACATGGCACCTCATATTTCCTTTCCCTTTTGCATTTTTTATTCTTTTTTTTTTTTTTTTTTTTTTTTGTGAAGATCTCTATATTCCCAGTCATCTATAAGCTACATCAGGGCAGGCATTATGTCATAGACATGTTGAAGTTAGTTGTATTTCATGATATCACTTCTTTCTTTTTCCTTACACATAATATTTAAAGATTGTCATTCAATAAAAATGAAGTAACATACATACCTGATTACAACAATGAAATGAAACATGTCAAACAGTATCTATAGAATTAATTTATCATAAGAGATGACCTATTAAGGCTTTTGTAGATGTTCTTTCAAGTTATTTCTACACCAGTGTTAAGCCTTGTGATGCCTGAGGCATCCTTCTCAAGAATTACCATACTTTCCTTAAATGGAAACCTGCCCATTCTCATATATCCCTTCCAGTGACCTCCATGACAATGGACTATTAATTACTCCAAGATAAGAGTGTTAAAGACTATGTTCAGGGGTTAAGTTTCAGTACTATCAAGCTATGCCAGCTATTGCAGCATGAGTTTGATCCTCAGCCTGGGAACTAACCCACACAGCACAGCTTACCTCTCCTGTCTCACCTTCTGCTCCAGTCAGCGGTGTATTTTGGTCATTCCACCTGTTTTGCTCCCCACTCTGTCTCTGGTGAATCCTCTCACCCTCTGCACCTCTAGCCTAGACCCATATTATTTTATGCATAAATAAGTAAAATAAATCTTTTTTTAAAAAAAAGACTTTATAGATCCAAATTTTGGGAACTCTGTAAACATCTGACTTGATTTCAAAAGGGTGTGTGCATGTGTGTGAGAGAGATTTTGGGAACAGAAAACAGCTTTCAATCAGGTTCTGAAAGAGATACTTGACAAAGTTGCAAGAACTATTCATCTATAAGTTAGGACTAGATGACTGTGTGTACTCAAGTAGTGAGCTTGAATTACTATATTAATGGTATAGTAGGGAACCAGTCAAAACCAAATGCAAGCAGTTGTGTGCAAATAAAATTAAGGAGAGAACTAAAAGGAATCTTTGATAATTTTTAGTGTAATTTCCATAAAATTATTATTTAATGCATAAATACAAAATAAAATATTTTGATACTTTATTATTTTTTATATTTTACTATTTTTTTCACTAATTCAACATCATCTTTGTTCCTGTTTTATACAAGTCACTGTCTTGGGTTCTGTGTGAGATATCAAAAATGGAGGCTGCAGTGGCTTTTTTCTCTTAGGAAATTTCAATTTTTAATGCTTGATAAGTTAGAAAATGATCCTGAAAAGTTATCAAGTAAAGAAAGTAATAGTTAAGGGTCAATTCAGGGGAATGATCTCTGGGGAGTTGAATCATTAGTTATATATTTAAGGAGAGAGCTACTTTCTGCATGACAGCTTAGATTTGGGCATAGATGTTAAAAGAAGTGTAAATTTCAGAAATGGGAAATCTAGGAGCACACATAAATGCAAGAATCTTTAAACATCTTAAAGGTATACAGAGTAGACCTATCTACTCATGTTACACGATTTATATTTCCATGCATTGAACTATTGTAGTGGTTACCAGTTTTCAATGTCTGAACAAGCATTTGTACTACCAATTAAAGATTACTCTGGGAAATTTATTAAGCTAAATTAGTTTCTAGGGCTGCCATAGCAAAATACCACCATAACAAAATACAAAATTATGTGGTTTAACAACAGAAATATATTTTCTCAGAATTCTGAAGGCGGAAAGTTTATGATCAAGGCACCAGCAGTTTGGTTTCTCTCTTTTTGTCTTGCAAATGGTAGTTTTCTCTCTGTCTTCACGCAGTCTTTTCTCTAGACCCACACATCCATGTCTTTCCATGTCTTCAAATTTCTTCTCATATCAGTCAGATTTAATTAAGTTCCACCCCAATGATATCATTTGAACTCAGTCACTTCTAAATATTCTCACTCTAAAAACATTCACATTGTGAAGCACTGGGCAGTAAGTTTCCAAAATAAAAAAATTTTTTTTTTTTAATTGGAGAGGTTCAATTCAGTTCATACAAGGCCCAAAGGTCAAATTATAAGAAGATACTTATTATAAAGATATTATAATAGTATATTTTAATTAATAGGTAATGTAAAAATTGGTAATTTAATGTACTCACCTTTTATTTACTATGTTTCAGCATACGTACAGTATTATCTTACGTATATCACATCTCATTTAATCTTTACAATTACAACATAAGAAGACAAGAGAAAAATTACACACTGACAACCACAGGTTCAAAATCATGAAATTCTGACACCAGATGTTCCGTTTTTTTCTGCACTAGCTTCCCTTGTACCTAACATAACGCTTGTATGTGCTTGAACTAAAAGATAAGTGTTTCTATACAATTTAGTTTTCCTGAGCCACACATTCCACATATATACAGTTATGTATACCTCTAAATCTGTGTAAATGTATGTGATACGGTATAGTTTTGTGTTTTATTTTTTTTTTTTAAAGATTTATTTATTCATGCATACAAGCACTGGGGGACAGGCCAGAGGTGTGGGGGGTGAGAGGATTCACCACAGAGAGCAGGGAGCAGAACAGGCAGATCAACGGAAGTTCAATGCTGAGGGGAGCAGCGGGCACAGCAGGAGAGGTCTGCTACGCCATGTGGGCCCCCTCCCCGGCCGGCAGCAGGGATTGAACTCGTGCTGCAGTGGCTGCAGTTTGCTTCATAGTGCGTTGCTTAACCCACTGCGCCACCAGGGAGGGCCCAGTTTTGTGTTTTATATCCGATATAGCCAAATATATTTGAGGCATTTTCTGCTATCTCAGCAGCTTCTCTCTGTTGCAGTAATTTGAAACTTCTCCTTTCTCAAAAGAATGAGCTTTAGTTAGGCAAGATCTTGCAAATGTTTGATAGTTAAACTTTACATTATATTTTGAGACATTTTGGCAGCATTTTTAAATTAAGGTAGTGGAATCTGCTTGAGATTTCACAGCTGCCCTAATTAGCTGATACTCTTTTGAAACTTTGAGAAGTCAATAGCACAATCTGTTGTAGTTAGAATTTTGCAGTGAACAATTATATAATATTTGGGGTTACAGGAAGAGTCCAGCACTATTTTCATATGGCTAACCAAGCTATTTGTGTGTGTTCTAGCTCCTCAAGGAAATTAAAATTACATGCTGTTTTAGCTTTAAGATATTTCAGTCTTAATCAACTCAGTCTGAAAATAGATTTAGGAGCTGAGTTCACAAGGAGAGGCAGATCTGATAGTTCTTCCGAGTGAAGGATTTAAAATGGAGTGGGCTTTTGAATTTTGGCTTATGTCACATTAGGTATTGTATCTTAGATTAGTTTCTTCTCTATATCTTAGGAAATGGGCATACCAATATGCATTTCAAAGACTTATATGATAAATTGAACATTTAGTACACTTTTAACTAACATAGTTCATACTCAACCAAAGGAGCTATTGGTATTTATTTTACCAGCTAGATATTTTAATTATTTTTCAAAAAAAAAAAAGCTACTAGGCAGAGGTAGATATCTAGTAGTGTTAATGTCTAGTATAGAATATGAGTATGCTAGATGATTAGCAAAGGATGCAAAGGATGAGGGCAATATTGCCTTCACTTCTAAAACAACTCGCGAGTTTCGGGAGTTTTATGAAACCACGCGTGGATATAAAGATAATAGTGGCAGCAAGCACAGGGGAGATTCACTATGGATTCAGGCAGGTGGATAAAGTAGAGTCCCAGAACCCTCAGTGGATTTTTAATGCTCCCTCTAGGAATAAGGTACCAGGCACAGTAGTCCGGGAGGCTAGCATGCAAGGAGGCAGGCAGGCAGCTGAGTCTCCAACCCCCCACAAACCTTTACACTCTTTCTTTGGGCTCTCTCTGGTATTCTCTCATGATCTTGCCTCTTCTGTAGTCACACCACTTGTCTTCCCTCATAGACATCGTTGTTATGAGTGACACCACCCTTATATCCCTGGCCTCTAGACTCAGGCATGCATTTATGTATGGCCACGCCATAATCCAGGTGTTCACAATCAAGCATGTGGGCCCAAATCCATGCTTGTAAGTGCCTTCTGCATCAACACAATCAAGGCTGCAGGTGATGGTCAAAGGGGTTAGTGGCATAAAAAAAAAACTGATTAATATGTTTACCCTATAGTAATTCACTAGAAAACTTAGAGAACTCATTGAAAGCTATTATACTCACAATTATAGTTTATTATAGGGAAAGGCTACATTTGAAGATCAGTCAGAGAAGACTCCTAAGGCTAAGTCTGGGAAGGTTCCAAATGCAAAGCTACCAATTCCAGTGTCCAGAGGATGTATTATTTCCCCAATGATTTTTTGGTGAGAATATGGAGAGAGTATTACTAACCAGAAACGCACACCTGAAAGTTCTAATGTACATAATTTTTATTTTGGTATTCATTAAATAGGCCTAACTGATTGCCTTCAAACTTGAATTCAGTGTCTAGGTTACTTGATGACATATGACTCAAAGGTCTCAACTTAAGTCACATCCTTGGTCTATCTAGCATAACCACCTCTCCCTGAGACTCTTGGGTGTGGCCAGCATCATCAGGTCTAGTGTAGGCGGTTCTTCTGCTCCACTAGGAATGTGCAAGTGTTTTCTTTTTACAAACCTTTTCCCTTTGCAAAGCAGCAGTGGCAGCTCTCCTGCCCACCTGTGACTAAGCAGGTGCCACTCTATTTCTCCTTTTCCTAATTAACCTGCCCTTTGAAAATGTTAACACAAAAAAAAAGAAGAAGAGGAAGATCTGGTGTAACAAAAACTTGCCCTTAACAAATTCACTCCTCTCCAGCATAACAAGATTATCTCCAAGAAGTCAAGCCAAAAGGCCAGCTCTCTCTTGGAGTAAGGTCAAATTATTTAATATATAGTTGTTTTGCCTTAATTGCACAAAGTAATTTATTTGTTTTTGTAGCATTAGTATATTTAAGAACTCAATAAGATGGTTAGTAACATAATATATGTGAATTTATTACCAAATGTTGCTATTCTTGTGAAAGTTTTCTCCAGTAGTTAATATTATAATGATATTCTTAATATTAGAAAAATACTGACAAGCTATATTGGCAATTAGTGGCTTTCAGAGTGTTATTGCTACATTAGGACTACTTTCATACACATATGTAAAAAAAGCATTGACTGGAAATTGCTATATATCTATAACAATTAGAACATCATATCCCTAATAAATTATTCCTAAGAAATTTATTGAGATCTCAGTAGAGAATTTACCTATCTGCCTTGATGTTAATTTGTAGTATATGATAATATATTCAGTAGCTTATACCTGCCAATTTTGGCATCAAGTTGTAGTTTTTGTGTTTTTACTTAAAAGATAATAATATATATATATAATATATAATGATCAGTCTGGATGAAGGTGATCTGAACAATGAATTAAAGGTGATTGAATAACACTTTTTAAACTTAAAAATGTGAAAGGAATAATTTGTGACTACATGTGTTAGAACCATGAGGATTTTTAAGTTTTTAATATTATTGATATCATATTTAAAGACACATTGTGAGAAATGGAAATACCTTCAATAGGATAATTATGTAAAGTACTCCTTGATGACTAAGTTTATAAAATTATATACAGAAGATTTTCAAGGTTAGATTCAAAGTCACAGAGCAAGGTCTCAATTCTGTATAACTACTGTGACCCGAATCATGACCTATAAGGGTTTATTTATTTTCTAAATGGTGTAATCAACACCTGTTTCTGTTAAAATATTTAATTTAGTAAAATATAAACATATACTTAAGCTGTAAGTTCCATTTTAGTGTCAGTGGCAGTACTTCAAATGTCCATGATGGTGTAAAATGAGCTTTAAGAACTGAATAGGTTATATACCAAAATTAGTACCTGTCAGAAATTATGCCTCAGAGATCACATTCTTGTAAGATGTTGAAGTTGGGGTCAATTAGAAAGTTTAGGGTACATTTCATATATTTATCCTTAACAAATATCATTTCAATTGTCAAATGAAATGTTCAAAATTCAAGGACTCAGTATTATATCAAATAATCATTAAATAGATCTAAAAATATAATAAAAATCAAAATCAGTTTTTAGGTATGAAAAACAAGGCACAGTACCGAATGTATTTTGTAGTAATTAGGGTTTGGAAATTTGCTTTCAATGATAGGAAAGTGATTTTTTAAAAGTTACATTTGTGGTGATATTTTGCCTCTTAATTCAAACACATATTAATAACTGAAAAGTCAAATTATTTTCCAGATTTGGCAAGGCCCATAGGTCATATCTAGATACTATTTGAACTCTTAATGTAGATGTTAATTCTCATATTACATCACATCTGATTGTAGCAGGTTGACCTTTTTAAATACTATTACCTTAAAATGCTAATTATTTTGTTTGAAAGTCTTAAGTTGTATCTTGGATAAATAAAAAAAAATCAATGCAATAAAAATACTTATTTTCCCTTTTTTATTGATATCTCTTGATTTTTTTAAATTTAAATTTATTAAATATATTTGACATCAGTTGTAGTCCCCAGGAAATTCCAACCACCATTTTGCCCGTTCACCGTCACCTCAATTTCACCTGTGCACTGTACGTCACCTCAGTCCCTTGTGCTCCTTCTAATTTCATCCTGGTCCCTCATCATCCCCACCCCCAAAAGATTCCTTTGGTTTGTCTTTATCCTTTTGTTCTTGTTGTGTTTGTTTGTTTGTAAAACACATTTTTCACATTCTGACTTTTCAAGGCAAATATGTAGGTGCTATAGCCTTCCACATATGGTGATATTCTGAAGGTTCACAAAAACAATAAAGTAACAGTAAATGCTTTTAAAAATAGAGCAGAGTATATTTATAATGATATAAAATATACAATTTTATTTAACATTGATATAAAATATTTCAAATTGGTTATTTAAGAAAGGTGAGGAGGAGAAAAATATTGATTAATAGGGTATATGATAGAATATTATGATAATAGTAATTTGGGTTTTGGGTTATGGCATTTATAATATATTTTCTTTGACTCATTTTGGGTTTTCATGCTTGTGGATTATTGCAACTTGATTCACTTATGAGATATATTTTTCTCAATTCAGTTCAAAGTGAATTTCCTTTTTTTCTCCACTCAAGTGCTCATATTGAATGTACAAAGGGACTATAATCCATCATGTTGTGGTTTAGGAAACATATTTATAAACTCAATATTGTACAGATAATTTACATTTCTATTACTTAGGAAACACAAAGTTTTATTTTAGTAAGCTAACAAAACAATATGTAATAGTATCTGAGCATACAATGCTGAAGCTTCTTAATCGTAAGTGAAATAACATGTATTCAAAATCTAAAGGTTAAAAATAACTCCAAAAAGCCATCTTTTCTGTTTTCCCTCTAACCATGTTCAGACAGAAATTGGATGTAGACTGTCTGACTTCAATGCAATCCTATGTATAATTATGATGATTGTATAAAAGAAATTCCAAAAATGTCCTTAGCAGGTTATTTCAATATCTAAAGTGTTTCACTAGAAATAAATTAAGCCTCTAATCAAGGTTTTAATCCTCTGATTGCTACCATTAACTGTTCTATATACTTGAGAAATAACCAGTCATTCTGCTGGGAGGATTACTTTCTATTTTAAGCCTAAATGTTGAATAGCATTTAACTGTTACTCTTTTGAGATACATTCATATAGTCTTTGAATATATATGTATGTGTGTATATGTGTATGTATGTATATGTATGTGTATATTGCCTGCTCATTATGTCTTTTACAATGAAATATGCTGGGTATAGTATGGAGAGATAAAGAGATAATACCCTAACCTCGTGAGAATATGGGGACTAGAGTTTATTAATGATACAAATATACAATTGTAACTAATTGTTGATTTAAAGAATTGATGTATGGTAACCTGGAAGCCTAATTCGAGGAATTCATTTTAAAACTAAAGCAGGTCATATATCTTTGGGAAGAGTGTCTTAAGTTGCAATCTACAAATTGTATAGAGGTTAACTCAATTAGGAGGAGACACAAAATGCTTCCGAGTGTTATCAAGTTTTATCACATACACTTATGCAGTAGGTGTTTAAAACAAAAAAAAAATATGCAATTTAAAAATATGTTATGAAAAATAAAGATATCAAATATTTATCTATGACAGAAGTTTTTTCAATATCTACAGTTTTAAAATTAAAGTAGATATAAAAGGATAAAAGGAAAGATAAAATATAGAATGAATAATAAACAGTTTGAGTAAATTAAATAGTACAGTGAGTTAGATTTTAAATAATATTGTAGAAAATCAAATTTCTTCAGCAGAAAATAAAAGGACAGTGGGACAGCGAGTCTGCTATCATTGATGAAATATTTTAAAAAGTGAATTCTGATCATTGTTTTGACAATCACATAGAAAATGATTCTGAAGCATGAATTACTGTATAAATTTTGAGGTTATGGATTATAAGTTGGAATAAGTTGCCATATTTTCTGTTCTCAAACATTCCAGTCTACATGACAAATGAACTAAGCAAAAGGACTGACTTACTTTGGAACATTGTTTTAAGTACTAAAATATTGGTTAGTAGAGATGATCACCAATCAATCAAAAGTGAAAACATTTCTGGACAGGTTTTATGATGGAGTGAAACCTTAAAAAAAGAATAGGAATTAGTCAAGCAAAACTGACCTACTTTTAATGATTGTGTTTTCTCAGGCAGAAGGGGCACTGTACAGAGCAATGCTAACTAGAATAGTGGCTTACTGGGTGCAGGAGGAAGGAAAATGTGCAAAGATGCTGGAGATGAGTCTAGCAGCTGAAATTCAAGGATGAAACAATCACCAGAAACTGCATAATATTTAAGAATATTTGGACTTCTGACTGAAACACAGGGAAGACCTGATGATTGCTAAATAGGGGACTAACACAAGTTGATTTACATCTTATGGAAATGTCACTGGAAGCAGAAGAATGGTGAATTTTTGAAAATAAATATTCAGTCACATACCTTCACATGACTACAGGCAAAGAGAACACTTTATGGGTAATTGTACTAACACTGGAGTGGAAAATGAGAGCACAGCCTAGGGAAACATATGTTTTTGTTTTTTTCCCAGTAGAGACCATTTCTCCCCCTCTTTTATTTATTTATATTTATTTGCTTTTTTAATCTCTCTCTCTTTTTTTTTTTTAGCACCACTGGGCTTTGCATCCTTGTTAATATTTTAGAAGTATAGGCTTTTCCTCTCAGGTGCAGTCTCTGTAGCACACTCACTACCAATATACCTATAGTCTTCCACCATAGTACATTGTAGTCTCTCCTTTTTCTATTCTCATACCTTCCTGTACCCCTGAAAGTTGAATGCCTCAACTTTCAAACTTGAAAGTTCGTCTTTGTCTGACCCTTTGTTTGGTTTCTCTATATTTTGAACTAGAGGGAAATGGAGGCTTAATCAATAAGTAGAAGAATTTTAATTTGGGTCTCACATAACTAAAAGGAAGCCATCCAAACTTACTTCACATGTCGAAGGAAAACAATACTAGTAGGTTTTGGGAATAAGATGTTGAGCTATTTTTTGTCATATTGAATGTTAGAGATTTTTAGGATATTTAAAAATAGATATTGCATATACATTCAGGTCTATGAATGTTAGATTTATAGGCTGAGAACTCAGAAGAAATATCGAGACTGATGATACACAGGCATGCAATTAATAAAACAGTGTTGCCAATCTTGTAATTTGTGGACAAAGCCAACTTTATTTCTTCCCTCTCAATCTGTATATTTTTATTTCCTTTTCTTGCCTTCTTGCATTAGCTAGAAGCTCTAGTAAGATGTTCAAAAGGACTGGTGAGAATGGACACCCTTGCCTGTGTTTCATCTTAAGAGGAAATCATTGCATTTCATACCATGAGAAATTATGTTAACTGTAGGATTATTTGTGCAATAATCATATTGAAGTAACCCCCATTTTATGATTCCTTCTTAATTTGTCAAGGAACTAAGATTGTAAACTTATATGTTGAAAAGAATCAAACTTAAATCATTGTAGGATAAATGTAGAATAACAAAATTAGGTAAAAGTGTCAATTGCACAAAGAGTGAGCAAGATAACTGAAGAGTATTAAAGCCAATAGAAATTACTTAATTACTATCTCCTAAGGAACAGATGTATACTATGAAAGTATACTAAAAGACAGGGCAGGAAAGAGAGGTATAGAATACAGGAGGGAGGGAGAAAGAGAGAAAAATCAAAATTAAAACCAAATAAAACGTCCCTAATGAAGCTTCTAGATTTCATTAATTAGTATATCTGCATATTTCACAGGCCCCGCAGATGAAGAAAATATATTTATTTTAGGAACAAAGAGCTACTTGAAACTGCTGTACAGTGATGGGATTTGAGTAATACAGCATCGGTGTCCTAAATTACAAGTATTACTGAAAAAATTAGGATTATCAAACATTAAAGTTAAAAAGTGAACTTTATATACACATTAATGTGAAGAGTAATTAATTGTACTGAAATACTTAAAGGATATAAAATTCTCCTTAAGTATTTTACATGCAAAAAAAAGTGAATTCTGTTTATATTATTTTGGATAACCAAGTAGGAATTATAAGGAGGCATATTCTGAATTAATGTGAAATATAGGGAGACATATTTTGAATGTTTTTTAAGATGATATCTGCTTAAAATTATTTAAATTCAATTATAAAAATAATTACTCAATACTGTTTCACCACTGTAAAAATGAATCATAGTGATATCTTTAATTTATAAAAAGTTTTTATTTTACATCAAATATTAATTTTGAAAGAAAAATGCAAAAAGTAAAATGAGGGGGAGAAGAGAGGAAAAATTCAGCTTGACCTGTCATTTCTATACCAATTTCTCTGTTTTTAAATGCTATTTGTACTGCACATACACACACAATCACGCTGAGTAAAATACTCTCAATACTCTCTATGACACTATAATCTACTTGACATTCCTTGAGTCATGGAATAAATTCATGGAGTAAATTCAGTATTTTGTAGTACATCCTACTGGAATTCCTTTCCTCCCTCCTTAGCCTGTAATTGTTTAATTCAAATCACCTCAAAGTTTTATTTGGGGGATACAGCATAGAGGGAAACATAGACAATGGGCAACAAAAGTTTAAATCTCATTATTAGGCAGATGACCAAATAAAAACCTTTATTTTACTGTATTTAGAAAAGGATAAAAGTTTAATGTAAGTAACTGTCAAGAATTTTTGGATTTACAAATAATCCAAATACTTAAAAGTATGCAGAAATTGAGGCCAACAAATAAACTGACATTATTATTATTATAAACTTCTTATTATTGGTGAATCTGTTTGAGATTCTGATTCTCAGCAATCCCTAGGACCCAGATTGATAACCTTTGAGAAATTTGGTTAACTTTTCTTATAATAGTTTAGTTTTCCGAATATTGAATATATAGGAAGTGTGCTAGAAACTGGAATCTGTGGGAAAACAAAACTCTGCTACCCCAAAAATGCATTTTTGACAAGAGGTTTATTTCTTTTTGCTTTTTTTTTAATCTTCTCAATTTTAAATTTAAAGAGAAATCCAGTATCTCTCGTCTTTAGGTTTTCATTAACTTTCTGAAGGAGGAGAGATCAGGAGGCTGATGTGGTTAAAATCTTTATCTTGCTGGCCAGACAGTTCAGATTTCTTAGATCCTGCCTTCTGCAGTCATCCCAGGAAATAGGCCTCATTCAGCTATTTGCTAGTTTCCTGGCTATCTTGCCAAACTGTTGAAGTATGAAAGAAAACATCTCATAGCATTCAGGGTTCTTCGAGGTTGGCAAATAGTCAACCAAGTATTAGACAGATGTATAAGAGAATTTCAAAAAAAAGAAGTTTGATAACAAATATGTCTCCTGTATGTGAGGGAGAGACCCAATAGGTCTGAATAACTGGCTTCAGAGGCCATTAAATAGCTCAACTTAAATGAGTTGGGCACAGTGAGGTGGGGGGGTGGGGTAAAGGAAGGCCAGTTAGAGCGGTTACCAGGGAAGACACAATTAACAGAAGTGTAACTGTTATGCAGGTTCAGATTCTACCTTCTCCAAGGAAAAGAGTTAAGGAAATTAAATCTTCCAGGTATAGCCAGAGAGATACTTGTAAGGAGAAAATTCCTCTAGTACATGTAAAAGTCTTTTTCAAAAAGAACCTTTACCTGACCCTCAGGGGTCTTCCCATGAAAAAAATCTCTTCCCTGAAACACTTAGTTTGGGTTGGAATATTTTTGTTCCCTCTGATACCAACAGACTCCTAAAAGTTACAAGATTTTCTTGAAGTCTATTTGGAAATATATGAAGCGAAACTCTAGACTAGGTGGGGTCCACAGACAGGGGAGTATATTTCATAGCTGTGAGATACTTTGCGACTTAGATATACCTCTATCTAAGGACTATAATAGTAAGCATTCTTGGACATTCACCCACTCCATGTTACCGATTGCAAATTTTAAAGAAACAAAATTTAACTCAATTTCCAAGATGAACACATATACAGTGAATATTCATTTTTCAATTTCTATTTCTCTTTCTTTTGCCAGGAAAACTTTTGTAACATTTTTAAAATAATAGAAAAATTAGGAAATGCCTATCCAGAATCCTCTGCCTCATCTAGAATAATTCTACCTTTTTATTTGTATCTTAAAACTCAAAAGTTGTAAAGAAGTGGTAATAATGGAAATAATTCTTATATACAGAAAATTAATTGTTCCTATAGAATGTAGTTTATTATTGCCTTTGCATAGTTCTGGGCTGCATCTCTTTGTAAATTCACTTCAGAAGCCCATATTCCCTATGTGCCTCTATTTTTTTGATTCTCCTTTGAACAAGGCATAACATCTTATTGGTTCCCTTGTTAATTAAGCAGGTAAATAAGTTACTTGGCACATTTATTTCATGCTTGTATAAGTTGTAATTATATCCTCCTTTAAATATATCCTCTTACACTCTTTTTAAAAAAACATACTCTATTAAAAGTCATAGCCCAGCCTTAGAGGGGTAACTGCCACAATTCAAACAGCTGTAGTGCAAAGGGAATGGAGGAAAGAGGATGCTAGTGACTGGATTGTGCTGGACCTTCCAAATATGTTTTAAACTTTGACATTCATTCTGAGTGAGAAGGGAAGCAGAGAAGTGCCAAACTGATATGTTATAAGGATTACACTGGATGTGTTTTTGATAGAAAAGAGAGGTCAAGAGTAGAAGTCAGGAAGTCACTTGAAGGCTCTTACATGTATCTGAATGAGTGTGATGATAGCTGAGACAATCAACCAGGTAGGTAATGGGAAAAAAAAAAAAAGTACAATTTAATCAGATTCTGGCTGTCTTTTGGAGGTTGAGCCAACAGAATTTGTTATTGAATTACCAGCAAGGCATGTGTGAATGAGGTAAATCAAGAATTATATAAATCAATAATTATTGGACTTAAGAAATTATAATGATGGAACATTTGAGAGAGTGTGGGAGGAGGTGGGTATTTTTGCACATGTTAATTTTAACAAACTCATTAAATTTCTACATATAGGTGTTGTGGAGGAAACAGGTGTTTAGGAGAGATTTTTTTTCTTTTAAGATTTATTTATTTATGCATATAAAACTGGGGTACAGGCCAGAGGTGTGGGGGGTGAGAGGATTCACCAGAGACAGAGTAGAGAACAGAACAGGTAGATCGACAGAAATACATTGCTGAGTGCAGCAGCAGGCAAGGCAGGAGAGGTCTGCCACGCCATGTGGAGCACTTCCTTGGCCAGCAGCAGGGATTGAACTGGTGCTGCAGTGACTGTGGTCTGCTTCATAGTGCGTTGCTTAACCCATGTGCCACCAGGAAGACCCCAGATTTTTTTTTTTTTTTCTATTCAGTCTCCAGTTGAAAGGGAGATTCCTGGTAGCAAAATAACAAGTATGTGTCCTGCCTTTTCTAGGGCAATTAATGCAGAGTGGTTTGGCTTCCTGGGCATCATATGTGGGTCAGAGTTCTGTTGTCACATACACTGTGGCTATTGTCTATTTACATATTCAGACTCTCACTAGGTAAGGTGACCATGGACTAAATTAAGGAAGAAAAGATAAGGTTGAAAATATCAAGGTTTAGGTGTATGTCACTGGCTATAAAATCATTTTGTTGCTACACTGGATAACATAAAGGAGGAGTTTTCATGACTCCTAGTGGCAATTCCAGGCCCTGTGCTTTTGGATGCTTCCCACAGTGCTTCTGATCCAACTTTAACTAGTCTCTGCAGGGACACAGTTAACTTAAATATTATTGTTGTCTTGTTAAAATGACACCTGTGGTGAAAAATAATCAAATGAACTGTGTGTAAATCCTAAGTACTTGATTGTTACATAAAGATGACCTAACTATGTCAAGGTCATTTGGAAAGAATTGCAGGTTTTCTAAAGTGGGGAAAAAAAAAATTCTGGGCACTGTCAACATCATAATTGATTAGTTTTGTCCTTGTTGTAATTTTGCCCACTTTCGTCTTTCATATCTTTTCTTCTTTCATGGTGTTCTGTTGTCAGATTTTTTTTTTTTTCTTCTCTCAACCCGTGGCCTTTCCTTAAAGAATGACTTCCAATTAAGCAAAGCCAGGTACTTTAAATTTTAAAGGATTCCGTGGGATAAGGCTGCTTCAAGCCTCTGGCACAAAACTACTTTTAAAACTGTACAATTGTTGTCTGGCCTTTTACTCTTGCTCCTTCGCTCTTTGCTCTCCAGTGCTGCAGCTTTTCATTAGGATTCTGGGCATGTTGTATCTTGTTGGCACCCCATCCTCCCCTTTATTACTCTGCCCTTCCTTTTACCCCCTTCTCTTTCACTTCTGCTTGGATCTTTTGTTATCCAACTTCTTTTACCCTCCTTGCCTTGCTTCCTTGTCTTTTGTCTTCACTGTTATGATTTATGATTATGCCTTGCTCTTTCCTCTTTCAGACCATCTGCTTCCAAGTGAACTCCCTACTTTAAAATATAGTCAGTGTTTTGCATACCTACTTAACTCTATTTTTTATTGAATCTCTAAACAGAGCCCTGAAATAGCTCACATTTATAATTATTCTAAATGCACACAAATTCTTTAGCAAAGTTTTCTTACACTATTTTCCTAAGTTTGTAAATCTAGTGCTGACTCTCCTGAAAATTTTATTCTAAAAGTTTTTATTAGATATGTTTTTGCATTTCATACAAGACGACTCCTTTTTCTACAAGTTGTTACTTGTGGATCCTTACGTTTAGAAATTCTCTTAATTATTATTAAGTTGTAAGAAAGAAGGAAGGCACAGTAAGGGGTGGTCTACTTAATACAGGGCAAAAATATGGCTGGGCTTAGAATATTTGTTAGAAATTATTTGGTTTTATAAAATAGAAAGCACTGTCACGTTTCTCATGTAAAATAACATTGAGATGGGGTTTGTGATAAAAATGTATGGGTAAACAATATGATACTAGAATTACAATTAAAAATTTTCAAGCACCAAATAGACATCTTTCATTATTTCTCATCACCTTTTTAATTCTTTTTTTCCTTCCACTGCTTTTTTTTTTTTTTCTCTATCAGAAAAAGGGCTTCCTAAAAAATCATGTGTTCAAAAGATCATCAGAATGTGAGACAGGAATCTCTCCCACAGGAGAATTTCAGAGGGAAGGAACTCTGTCTTAACTGTACCAAACCAAATATATTTAATTATTGTTGGTGTGAAGAGAAGGGTGTCATTACAATAATCATATATACCAGACAAGTCTGTCTCTACCACTTACTAATTGTTTAATTTGAACATTTTGCTTAATCTCCTTAAGATTTAGTTTTCTCAAAATGATTATAATAAAAAGAACAAAATTAATCAGCTTTTATTAATCAGAGACACTCTGCAGGAAAGGGGGTGGGAGAAGGATCAAACCAGGGGAGGGAATGTGTTCTTACACAAGGGACTGTGATGATGATGCACGAGTGAAATGGTGATGGGAATTTTGTGGGGACACCTAAAGGAAGAGAGCATGCATTGTATAAAAAGAAAAAATGAGGTAAAGTATATATACAATTAAAAAAAGAAAGATTAAATCTTCTCATTTGTAAAATAAAGATAATAGTAGTTATCGTATTAATATGGTCAATAAATGCTAGCTATTATTGCTAAAAACAATATACTAAATGCAGTATAACTATGAAATTATTGTGGAACACATTCTAATTTGGTATACTCAAATACCTGATTTATAGTCACAGTTTAATAAAAAGTACACTGACAATATAAGTGGCACTTACCCCTTAATCTTCGAGCCATTCACACAAGGATGACAGAACTGGCAAATGTCCACGATTATGTAGGTCACTCTAAGTACTGCAAACGTAGGGAGACTATTGTCTTTCTTAAAACAAGTTTATTTGGAAAATAGTTAAAGATAAATGACATCCGGGCCTCCCTGGTGGTGCAGCGGGTTAAGCAACGCACTATGAAGCAGACCACAGCCACTGCAGCAAGAGTTCAATCCCTACCACCGGTCAGGGAGGGGACCGACATGGCGCAGCAGACTTCTCCTGGCTTGCCCACTGCTACTCAGCAGTGTGTTTCCGTCAGTCTACCTGTTCTGCCCCCCACTCTGTCTGGTGAATACTCTCACTTCCCACTACTCTGGCCTGTACCCCAGCTCTTATATGCATAAGTAAATAAATCTTAAAAAAAAAAATAAATGACATCCTATAGGAAGAAACAGCCTAGGATGGCTTCTTGGTGCCTGGATACATACATTTATTCCTGCAGAAAATGGTTATAAACTCCAGTAAGGTTATGAATTGGAAGCTCATTTTGTTGGGTATTTGGGAAAGATGAAGTATTTCTAGCCCTTGAGGTAGTATGAGAATAGTTCTTAAAGACAAGGATGTGCAAAGGCATCAGGAAAGAGTCAATATTTTTAGAAATTCATTATAATAATATATATATAACATTTTGGTTTCTTGTCAGATATGCACCCCAAACTTCCTTATTTTTGCATTTGTAAAAGAAATTTGGGTGATATGTGTGATGTTTATTTAGTAGTTTAGTGGCTCTTAGAAAATAAGAAAATGGTGTGTAGTCAGATTTTTAAAATCTACTGATATTATATCTCTAAATTAATGCTTTATTTTTATATTGTCTGTTTTTTTTAACAAAATATAGGATATGGTCCTAAAATAAATGCATTTAATATTTAATATTGATCTTCCCATTCCTACCATGGATGTCCTAAAAGCTCAGGTCCTGTGGCTGGGTAGAAGATAATTGCTTGGGAAATTGTGAAAAACTGATAATGAGGAGAATTCACTGACAACTTTAGGTTTCTCTTTAGTCTGTTGAAGTACCATGTTTATCTTTACTAAACCATGAGTGCTTTCCTCAACCATTGTCCCCTTATTTACTGTTATGTATGTTATTAACAACAGTTCACTATATAATTTCACTATAGATGCTTAGAAAATGATCTGGAATCATTTTTAAGGGATTAATTTGCATTCTGATGTAGAATAATTATAGTATCACTGGTAAGAAAAGACCTAGAATCTCATTGAAATTATTTATTTAAACTGATACAAATGTCTACCTGTCTTCTTCATTTCTACCATTATATTATATTGAATACTTGCCATGATTCATGTTCATATTTAAGATATAAAATTAACATTAGAAGGAAATAAGATACATTAAAAATGGGTCTAAGACCATTTAGCTGTGAAGAAGCAGAACTGGGACTGAAGCCTGTGTTTGGCTATTCCCAGGACCAAATTTCAGCCTGTTAAACCACTTTTCCTTTGTTACATCTGAGCAATTTATATTGAAATCTACTTTTTATAATGGGTCTTTGTTTGAAGATAAGAAAATAGGAGTTAAACAATATAACTAAATTTTTAAAACTGAGATAAAACAAAATTTGCAGACAGAAAATAAATCACCAGCATACTTTATCATCCACTCATAGGTTTGGAGCTTGTTTTATTAATCTCTAAGCTAGCACTTGAAATAGTCCTGCACCCATGATTCCAAGGAAGCTACAAAATACTTCCTATAGGTAGTTTAGGCTTTTGGATCATAAAAATTAATTTGCTCAAGCAAATATTAAAATTCTTCTCTTACAGGTCATGATTAACCTCAGACTTTTCACCATAGGGCAAGCCTTAATCTAGTGTTTATTTTGGGGCCCAATTCATTTTTTAGTACATTTGTCTCATTGTAATGTTTGAATCATCAAAACCATTTGTGGTTGTTCCGTGTACAATTGCTTATAATTCACATGACAACTTAATAATAAGCTTTCTAGAAATTATCCTCTAATAATGGCTTTTATGCCTCCTTTTACCTTTTAGCACTGAGCAATTTGAAGTCAAATGATAATAGAAAAATGATTTATTATCTTTTAATTCTATTATTCATAGTGTGAAGACATACACATGAACATAAGTCATTTTTCTACTAGCTTGGTATAGTAGATTATGGAATCAAATCCAACTACATCTGAAGTCCTAATGTTCTATCTCAGCAGGCTATAGGATTATTTTCAATGTGATATAACCCCTCTGAAACTATGAAAATTTGAAATAAGAGGATGCTGTAAAGTTTAAACACATTAACATTTATGAAAGCATTTTATAATGAATTATATAGAGTACCTTTCCTAATGATTTTAAAGATTTTTAAAATATACAAGCTAAAAACAAATCCTCGCTCTTATCTTTGCCTTTCATTTTGCTTAGTACATGACACACTATTTATTAATCAACAAAATGCAATAGTAGGAATACGTCATTATACCATGATCTGGATCTAACTGATGTGTGCTTCTTCAACCCTTATTTTTTCTAAGTGAAAGACAATATATAATTATTAAATTTTTAAACTATGAAGAGACCCTGGTGTTGCCGTAAATAGACTAGTTAGTTATAAATTATATTAAACATATTAATATACACACATGAGATATTTAGGAAATTTTTCTCTAAGAATCAAATCTAGTAGGAACTAACATCACACTGGTATATGTATCTATTTTAAAAAATACTGAAATAAATAATATTAAATAGATTTGATATGGAAGAAAGACAGAAATATAAACTATTAGCTGACTATAAAATTTTCACATGGCATGTTAAAAATGACCTGCAATATTAAGGACATTTAAAGAACAGATGGAAAACAAATTGAAGTTGATAAAACTCAAGCAAAGTTTGACTCATATGCCAGACATAATCCTGCAATGCTTAAATTTTAACTTCATTTTACTTTTAAAGTTGCCATATGGTATAAATAGAAAACACCTTGAAGAGTCCCCTAAAGTGAAAAATAAAGATATAGGATAATTGTATGAAACTTAAAATTTAAGATCAGAATAGATACTAATGAATCACACTGATATAACACAATGGTACCCAGTCTATTTAATATAACTAGTAGCAAATCCAGATCTTGGGGGGCTTAAAGTTTATATTGGAAGACTTTCAGAAATAAATATCTCATGTTTGAAAATTTCATACATTTCCAGGTGGACACTTTTTATGATTTTCAGGCCCTGGAAGAGATGTGTTTAATTGAGAATTTTAAAATTCTTCAGGTTCAGGGTTAATCTACCAGTCAGTGGAGCTGATTGAATATATGAACATATGTGAAAGAAGAGTATATCAACAAAAAAAAGTGGGGAAACTAGGAGATTGTATAACCAGGAGAATCCCTGGGGCACATATTGACATAATAAACCTAAGCAATGTCAGGGAGAAGAATCATAACTAATAGATTTGAGAACGTGTGTTTGAGATTTATTAACAAACCTTTCTGTATTGTGCAATGGATTCACCTATTCCTTTTAGAATCTTACAAGGTTATCATTCCTTATTATAAATATGAAATTGGATTTCTTCCCCACCCCAATATTTCTACACTCCTACACTATACACTCCTTACAGCCTAGTTTTCTGCTTAGAAGAACAGGATACAAAGCAAAATGAATGAACTCCTCTCATCTAAACTGTAAATAACAAATAGGTCTACTGATTATATATATATTAATTTAATCTAAGCTTGAACATTAATTATAATATAATAATATAATATGCTAATAATATATTCATATAATAATTATATGAAGATATTTGCTAGATGGTGCACTCATTGACTAAGTAATCCAGATTTTTAATTTCATCAAGCAAACTTTTTATTCTGTAGCATTCTTTATATTAGCAAAAAAAAAATAAGCTTATCAAAATAAAGAGTTCATCATGAAATTTTAAAAGCAGCAATTAGAAATCAGAGACAAAAACTTATTCTGGAATCTTTGCAGCCACTCTCTCACTCTTTCGCTTCTCTCTGATAGGATCAACCATGTTATTTATTAATCCTATTTTACACAATGCACAGTGATTCTAATTCTGGGAGCAGTTTCTATAACTATTGCAGATACAAATAGCCCACTATCTCTATTTTCTTAATGTAATATTTTAAAAATTCCAAGTGCTTCTTCATACTAGTATATCTATAAAAGCAGAAGATGCTGAAAGAAGGAAAAATGTAAGGTGTGGATAGAAAATAGTGCTTTTCTTTAAGTTAAGCCACCTCTAAAATGCAGACACTAATGCACATTTGTATTGATCTATTGGTTCTTACTATCTGTTTATTGTTGCATTTATTTATCTGTGCATTATTTATCAACACTTTAATACTCTGAGGAATTGGATAAAGACTAGACTTTTTATTATGGGGAAGTAGATGCTGTGGAAACCAACAGTACATTGCATACAAAGATGTGCACAATGATGATTTAGATATGTACATCATTTGTAGTATGACATCTTACAGTGCCATGCATATTATTGAATTAATTCATTGAGTTGCAACCCAATTATAAACTATATATGACTTAAGCACACTATAAATACAACATGTTGCCTTCTAAATTATGCATCCTCTTATTTTCAGGTAAACAAATGCCTCATTATTACTTGTTCTTCTTATTAATCACTTCATTTTTAAGTCATGTATCTGAAACCTAAGCAAACCCATAATTAGCATTACTGAAGCACCAACAAAACATAATTTTAAGATGGAAATTATTTATCACTTTGATGAGGAAGTTTAACACTTTGAATTTGAAAGAAAAAATATATATTCCAGGAGGAGAAAATATTGAGAGTGTATGCTGCTGAATAGGATGTAATTTAGAATTTTTGATTATATATATTACAAAAGTTGGAACTAAGGAAATCTCTATCAGCTATCAGCATGGGATAGCATTAAGATACCATAGCATTAATGATTTGTGGCTGAAGTTAATGTGCTTGCTATGACAAGAGCAACTTGAACATGTGTTTGCGTTCTGTGCTCCAAAGACAGCAATTTGTCTGCATAGTCATGTTGTTTTACAATACTACAAATATCTTCTTACTCTTGCTATATCTCATAGAGTTAGTATAACGGCCACTGTTTTTGGACAAAATCAGATTCAGTTGCCTGTAGCTGACTTAATTATGCCCAGCTATAATCCCTAAGTTGTGCTGAAGTTGGGGAGAGGTAATAACATTGAATTGCAATACCTTAAACAAATTTAAAATATTTGTTTATCTAGTGTTTTCTTCATTCTCAAAAGGGGAATACAATTTAAGTTTCAGAGGAAACTGAAGAAAAATAGGTATCTTTTTAACTAACTCTAGCCACATAAAATACAAAATAATGTTCTTATCATAAATGTCAGTACATATCTGTTAATATCTCATTTTAAGTCATGGTAAGATAAAAACAGAACAGATTACACAAACATCTAATCATCCATATTTGAGAAATTAAAGAATGATAGATACATAGATACATGGATAAATGATAAATAATAGATGATGAATGATAGATAGGACAGGTAGATATTAGATACATCAAAAGAAATGTATTCATATCCTATTAATTTACTGATTATATGAGTACCTTGATTTTCATTATTTATCTCATTGCTGGACTGTGTAGTTACTCTCCATTGCTTTAACAAATTATGTAATCGTTGAGAAGCGATATTTTATTTATGTACAACAGTTATATCCTGATATAAAGTTTTAATTTCATTTATGTAATATAGCATTAACATACTTAATTTCCCTTACCTATAAATCTGTAATAACTTCAAAAAATATATTTATCACCTGAAAAATAAATTTTTGGATGAGGAAATGATAGACTAAGTGTTCATTTATTCACAAGCATTATGTATAGTTAAAATGATTAGATTCAAATAGAATATTTAGCAAGAAGATTCAAATTCTGTGTCCTGGTATTTCAAAGAGATGTGGTGGTATATGAGAGCATCAGACTCTTAACACATAAAGATTTAATTTATTCTATCACAACGTGATTGACACTCTTATTATTTCATTCATTCATTCATTCATTCATTCATTCATTTCAGCCTGTGTTAGATCTTGCTTAGGTTAGCCCTTTCCTTGACATCCAATCTATAATTTCAAAGTTCCACACTTCACTTTAATTGTATGTTAGTTTTATTTTTGACATTATTTTTTTAAAATATTCATCGCAGTGTAATAGTCATCTATTTTTACTTAATTATCATGTATATTGTTTCTCTTCCCCAGTAGAAAATAAGTTTCATGAGGACAATATCTGTGCCAGCTTTTATTAATCTTATGAGTTTTTTTTTTACAGCTTAGAATAAGGTACATATTCAATGATCAATAAATAAATGATAATAATGTTTCTATGTGTTGTCAAATAAGTGTATGGAGTACCATATAACAAAATATCCACAGTTGATTTTGAGGACTTTATCTTTTATGCTGAGGTAGGGGCCACTGGTTAAAGAATGGGATTTCACCACCTTCAGTAGAATGGGCACTGTGATAGACAATACATATGACATCTTACCCTGCACCACAGCTCTACCAAATGATGAGGAAATTGAGATTCAGAGGTTTTAAATAAAAAATCCATAATCACACAGCTACAAAGAGTGACAGAGTTATTTTTCATTTTTTTTTCTCCAGAACTCATATTCTTCTTTGAAACAAAACAAAAACCTTTTTTTCAATTAATCCTTTTTTCTTCTTGTAACCCTTTCCTCAGAGTCTTAGTGATTTGCTATGGAAAGATTATGATGTAGCTTATTTGGAAAAGGGACAAAGATTTGCGGAATCAGTGAATGGAAAGAATGAAAGAAAGGAAATTCCAAGAGGGATTACTGGGAGGGTCCTTTCCTTGACCATTTTTCTGTGTTTCCTCAATTTTTTTTTCTTGGAAGTAAGAAGAGGATATAAATCAAGTTCTTTTGAAAGCTTAGTGATTGATCATTAACTCTGTGATTGATCTGTATCATCCCTATTTGTATACTTTTTAGACAGTGATATTTGATTCCATTGACTAAACATTTTTGTATTATTTTATGAAATGCAGAATAATGACTTTTTATGCCTTTACAGTACTCAGACTCCATTTCTCTTACTTGATTTTTCTAACTAAGATTTCCAATATTATGTTGAATAGTAGGAGTGAAAATGGACATCCTTGTCTTGTACCAGATCTTAGAGGAAAAGCTTCTTTTCATTCACCAGTGCAGATTATGTTAGTTATGGGCTTGTTTGTATGTGGTGTTTATTTTGTTGAAGTGTGTCCCACTTATCCCCAATTTTTTATCATAGGTGTTAAATTTTATGAAAAATTACTTTAGAATATTAACAAAAAAAATGAAATACCTTTTATGGTTTCCAATATCTATCTTTATACCTACTAAAATTTTTGATTCAAGTTAGGATTTTACTAGGAATCTTGCTCTGTAACTCATGAAAAAGGAGCCAAATGAATGAAAGAGCAAAAAATATCATGGACTAGAATGGATAAATCAGTGTCATAAACCTCAGAATTAGGAAAGACATAAAGTGAAAGTATAACCTACATTTGTGAGTTTGAATCAAATCTTAACAGTATGTTGCTGTCCAAAACAGAGCCAACAAGGGCTAAAAAATCAAGTAAAATTATTCTAGCAGATGTTCCTTGAAACACTGAGTGTACAGAAGTCTCCAAAAAGCTCAAAATTAAGAGTATATACAATTCAAATAATGTAATCATGGATTATAAAAAGGATAAGTAATTTGTATAAAGAATGAACCTATTTTTAATTTTAACTTCAACTTTTATCAATTATAAAACTATCAGCAGTGTGTCTATCAGTCTTGGGTTTAACATTTTTCATACATTAAATACGAACAGTAGATACACTTCTTTTTAAGTAAAATGCTACACAATGTCTTCTTTATTTTTGACACTTCTTGTTGCTCAAGAGTGAAACTGGAAAACACACTCTCAATATCACAAGCTCCCCATGATATTAAAATATATACATTCTACATTAGATTGGTTGCTGTATTTCAGGTTAATTAATTTTCTTCTGCATCAATATACAGAGGTTCCTTTCTACAAAATACAATTATATCAGTTCAGACTTGAGTCTGACCATGATCAATCCAAATCTATTGAGCTGATGACATTAACAAATATACTTGAGAATGTCTTGCTTTTTAGATTTAGTATGTATTGTTATCATATTTCTATACTATTATATGCAGTCCCTTGTTCTTTGTAACAAGTATAAGGTGTTATATTTCACATATATATGGAGTCTTTATTAGTAAATTCTCTGTTGATAGTTTCCAACTTATTGTGTAAAAAGCATTATTTACCTTTTCGTTTCTGTGGTAGACAAATAATTCCTCATTAACAGTGCCATATTCTAATCCTCAGAACCTGTGAATATGCCACCTTACATGACAAAAGATGTGAAAAAATTAAGGATTTGAAATGGAGAGATTATTTGGATTAGCAGCAAAGAGAGGCCATTAAAATCAATGTAATCACAAGGGTATTAAAAGTGGAAAGGAGGGTGCCTCCCTGGTGATGAAGGAGTTAAAGTCTCAGTGATATCAGCTATCTCCAGGCACTGCCTCCTGAGTTGGATCCTCTGTGAAAGAACTGACCCACAAGGCAAAGCAGACCTCCCCTGCCTCACCCACCTCTCCTCAGCAGTGTATTTAAATCCTTCAGCCTTTTCTGCTCTCCACTATGTCTCTGGTGAAATCTCTCACACCCTGCAGCTCTAGACTGCACCCCAGCTCTTCTATGTATAAATAAATAAAACAAATATTAAAAAAATAAAATAATAGTGAAAGAGAGGAGGATAGGAGAGTTAGAGGAACTTATGGCTATGAAAGAATGGTCAGAGAAAGGCAATACTGACCTTTTTGAAGATGGAGAATCATAAACCAAGGACTGTGGCAGCCTTTAGGAAATGGAAAGGCAATAAGTGTGTTCTCTACTATAGCCTAAGAGGAAAGTAGCCCCACTATTGCCTTTACTTCCTCCTACTGACAACCAAGTCAGATTTCTCACCTACAGAAACACACAATAAACTTGTATTGTTTTAAGCCAAGAGGCTTGTGGCAATTTGTTACAGCAGCAATAAAACTTCAATATATTATGCATGTATTAACATTTCTGTAGACACCCATTTCTTGAAGTAGAGTTATTAAAATGCAGAAAACAATGTACTTTCTGTGTTTCAAGGAGATAACAAAGGCTGCACCTTCAGAAAACTTTTCGGTTTAGTGAAAGCAAATCTTTGGTAGTTGTCATCTTGTAAGCTTGTTTCTTTTAAAAGTTGAAAGGTTAAGTATTACAGTTTTGGTAGCAAGATAATACAATGTATTTTGATGTCTTCTGGAGCTCAGAATGAACCCAAATTAAGTCAATTGCAACACCATACCAATAAATGATAGAAGACATAAACCGTAAAATGTGCAAAGAGAACTATATATTAATATGAAATAAGAAAAAAAAAATCTAGTTCCACTTATATGTTAAGTGGGCAGAAGTCATTTCACAAGCTTCATTACAGATTGCAGTAAATGTGTATAATGCCAAATCAAGTGGTTTTTTATTATGGATTGTTTTTAACTCCTTAAACAAAAACTTCACTGCAATTTTTAAATCCCTGTGATAAATCTTATTTATTTTAAATGAGGTTGTATTTCCTTTCTAATAGTATTTAAATGATTTTAATTATTTATCACTTATTCTTATTTATGCAGTTGTGCATCTATGTATAGAATGATTATCTCAAACCAATTCTTGTTCAGATCTAGCCTTAGAAAAGCACAGGGAACTATGGTGATGGTGCACAGGTGAATTGGTGATGGAACTACAACTAGAAAAGAAAGCAAACATTGTAAGAAAAATAAATAAAAATAAATTAAAAAGAAAACATAATGAAGACACTAATACTTTTCTTTGACAGCCTTTGAACTTGTCTACTTCCTCTCTCTCCTAAAATGAATATATATCTTGTTAGATGAAGGAAGATCTCAAATTTGCCTCTCCTCTGACTTTGCCAAGAATATCCCATTCTTTCACATCTTCTATTTTGCCATCAAAACAGGCATCCTCCATATCGGTGTCCCAGAAATTTTTGCTAGAAGATAAGCTAATTAGTTGTTGGTAATGATTCTTAACATAGTATTCCTGTGTTTCAAAATGCTGCATTAATTCCCATGTTTACATGCTAGTATCTTGACTCAAAACAATGCAACTGACAATTTTTAAACAGTACTTTATAAACTGAAGTTGAGGGCAGAGCAAGTTGTTTATTAATTCTAAATAATTATTTTACTTGATGCAACTGCTTTTAGATATTGCTGGGGATGGGAAACAATTTAAAATAACCATATAGAATGAATTCATAAATATAGCTTATATTTAGGGTAAAATAATCACTTCAATGTGTAATATTTTGCTGTCACTGTGCCATAATTCCCTATGTCTGGTAATGTTATTAACAACAGTAAGTAAAATATTCTGTTATTTTTTGAGTGAATGGGAAAAAACCTCCTTCCAGGAATGTGTACAATAAATCAGTTGTCATGTTTTCTACCAGCACATCTTGATATATCCCACAAATGAAAAAGCCTGCAGACTATCTTATGGTGAAAGCTTTCAATCTCAGGTCTGATCTTTTCTCAGAACCAAGCACTTATTTAGAAATGGTATGTTTCCCAAAGATATATCTGAACACACCATAACTGCTATGATGCTTTTGGGTGGATATAGTATCTCCCTAAAACCAAACCCGTGAAAATTTGATTGGGGACAGAATGAATGATCTTTATCTAAACAGCAACTGAAAGTCATGGATTTTGCTTCTGGGTGTGATTTTTGAAGCCAGGGACTGTTTTTTTCACACACTAATTTTGAGCTATCAAATCCGCTCAAATTATCGAATTATAAATTTGATTCTTCTGATATCGAAAGCAGTGTCCATGCTATTTGGGTCATGTACTTTTCTACAGAGGAAACCATGTCTTAACCATCTCTGAGGTGGAAAAGAACTCTGTGATAATGTGTTTTTGCAGCCATTTTTCACATACTAAAACTGGAATATTGACTTAAAATGTAACTAAGAGACATCTACATATCATTCTATAGTTTTCTAGGACTTTCTATTTTTTTTTTTTTTTCTAAACACATTGCTACGCCTGTGGAAATAGTATCTAAAGGAACATCTCCTGACATTTCAGTAGCTGCCCAGCTGTTTCAAACAGAAACATAAAAATATCTTGGGTCTAAATCACCAAATATACTTCTTTTTTTTTTTAAGGATTTATTTATTTATGCATACAAGAGCTGGGGTACAGGCCAGAGTTACAGGCCAGAGTTCAGGGAGGTGAGAGGATTCACCAGAGACAGTGGGGAGCAGAACAGGCAGATCGACCGAAATACACTGCTGAGGGGAGCAGCGGGCCAGGCAGGAGAGGTCTGCTTCGCCATGTGGGTCCCCTCCCTGGCCAGTGGTAGGGATGGAACTCGTGCCGCAGTGGCTGTGGTCTGCTTCATAATGTGTTGCTTAACCCACTGCGCCACCAGGGAGGCCCACCAAATATACTTCTAAGGTTTAAAGGATTAAAACAAAGTGTTTCCTTGTGTTTTGTTTGAATATTTACTGGTAAGTAAAAACAGAGAATAAAAAGATAAGAAATTCTCTTGGGAATCAGTGTGAACAGGGTGGTGTCAAGAAATTGGTGTAAAGATAAACAAGTAGAATAATTTTCCAGCAGGAATAAAAAGTGCTTATCTTGCCACATCAAGGGGATTATATTAAATCTTATAAATAGTTTAACTGGTAAATTCTGTCACATTACTTGGCAATTCAATGCATAATGATATATTCATGAAGCATTCAATAATTGTTAATTGATGGTGATTAGATAAAATCCTGCCAACATCCCTCTTGCACAGAAAAGATAAGGAAGTGACCTGAGCAAAGAGGGGGACATGTTTCCTTTCCTCTGCTATTAACTTGTCTTCCTTAAAATCTTGATAATCTCTGGGTTATTTCTACTGATGAGTTAGTTAATTAATGTTTATTATCTGAGTTTAGTAAGAGTCTATGTAATCTCATTTATCCCTATGTTGATCTGCAACAATGAGTAAAAGGACGAGCATTTCTCTATTAAGTGGAGAGTGAATTAACTCCTGTTAAGCTCAGACAAATTCGTTTTAAACTGCAGGCATTTGAGGGTTACTATAACTTCATTACTGAAATTATACGCTACTTTTTCTATTTGTTACTTCTTTTTTTCCCCGAAGAACATTATCATCATTGTATGTCCTTCTACAACACTGTGAAGTAAATGAACAGCACATTACGAAACCCTTTCAAAAATGTTTGAAACTGCAAAAGAAATTAAAATTATCGGTCTATTCCTGCCTTAAGTAGCAACTGCTTAATTTCTTAGACCATGTTATTGCTCCATGTTTTTCTTTGCACATCAAATATTGTCATGCTAAGGTCACATCTTTTACTGCAATGGCATATTTCATGGCTGGGGTGACTGGAGAAGGAAGGATGCTTATATAAAAATATTTATTTATTGGGGGACTTTAAAGAACCCTCACAATGTATTATTTGAAAGATGTTATTCATATTTGTTGCTGCATTTTGACTATGTGACCCCAGCCCTATGATCCTCCATCTTTCTTGCTAAAGACTTAGGATGGTAAGCACAGTGTCTGGATGTGAGGCACATTCAGCACTGAAATATATGAGCTAGATGGTCCCTCCAAATCCATTTTATTGGCTGAATTGGCAGCCACTGTGAACTATTTGATAACTACTTTTTAGTTTTAGCCATGAGAACTAAAGCCCGTGCTTCTTAGTCCTTGCTATCACAATTTTGGTTTCTAAAGTTCATACTGGGTAAGGGATAAAAACAATGACTCCCTTCTTATCTTCCATATCCATCTAGTCTTAACTTGTCAGCCAGCCACAATTTCTCATCTATTTCTACTATTGAAAGGATCACTTGGGACATGGCATTGCTTTACGTCTTGGGTTTATAGAATTCTTATATTAGCCAGTAAATATCACTGCCATCATATATGACAGCATTTTAATATTTGTCAAAAATAATGCCAGTTTATGTTACTAATCTAACAAAAGACTTGGTCAATTTTTTTCTTTATTCTGTATTGTTGAAGAGATGGAGTTTAGAAAGGTTAGACCTCATCAAATTGGCATCCCTGGTCAGTGATAGAACATTAAATTGAAACATTAGACTGAGTTGTCAGAACTTTGAAGAGTCCCTGACTCTTGCTTAATTTAGCCAAATTAACTGACAAGGATGATACCACTGAGTTTTGTGGTCTTGCTTTAATTTCCAGGTTTCTGAGCATTCCTTGTGTTAAATCATTTCTTCTAAAGAATATTTCTCTTGTCTAAATAAATATTCTCATCTACATGTTTTGGCACAACTATTATTAATGACTCCTCATTTACATAATGTTAGCTGTCTTTTGGCCCCAAGTGTGCATTTTATTCTCCCCCAGTCAAAGTATGTCATTAAAACCACTGAGTTTTGATCAATAGCTGATGAATAAGTTCAAAGGGAATTGTCTAAAATCATATGGCTACAGGGCCAAGGATGTAGCCCTGAGATGAAGGACTTTTCAATGAGGAACAATGGGAAATATTTATTATTTGTAAAATTGAGTTTCCTGTAGTCCTTATGTTTATGATTATTTATTGAAATAACTCCTCAGCTAAGTTTTAACTTGCTGTCCTGCTTTATGACATATTATTTTGTCCACCATTAGCATATGTACTTCTTATAATTATTTCTGTAAGTAGGAAAAGAGGATCAAAAACTGAACATAACTGTTATTTCTTTATGTATTTCCATATACATAAAAGGTTTGTCTGAAAAATCTTATGACATATATGGAAAATAAATTTACTTATGAAAAATGCTATATATTACACCAATTCTAAGGCACTTTCAAGCATCTCTTAAAATAAATGAGGTGAACTTTATTTAGGTGTGATGGGGGATTGGGTGAGCTGTTCTTTTTCTCTAGCTAACTGTATAATTTAGGAGGAAGTCAACATGAGCAACAAACATGTTGAATCACCATATAGTTAACCTGGGAGAAATGTGCTAGCAACCAAACTTGATTAATTCCAGCATGGAGAACAATCTTTCCCAAGTCTCCTATAAACATTATTACAATAACAGCAGTTTATATGCTACATATTTTGTCTTCTTCATTTTAGAAAATGTTGTTCTGATATGAACATATATATAATATTCCTATGATACAAAATTATCCCAAGAAACCATATTTGTTTTTATGAATAGAAGGCACTGATTTATCTCTTCCATAAAAACTTTATTGTATAAAACATCACTATAAATTTAACCCTTTGTAACCATTTCTAGGATAATACTTTCTTTGGTGTTTATTTTACAGGTCCAGTCTTAATGGGGGTAAATAGTCAAACATAAAATTTGCAAATTTAAAGAAAATATCAAATTTATGAACACAAAATGATTGCTATAAACTATAAATCAACAGTAACGTTTGTAGCATTAAAATAGATTTCAGTGTACTTATATTTCAACAACAGCATATTTATCCAAATGTAGAAAAGTGCATTTTGAGAGGTTCTAAAAAGAACAAAAGCAAGTAAATTTGGTGGTTTATGTCACTCGAGTTGTCTTTTCTTTTTTTAAACCATTCTTTAGAGGAATGAATAACATACAAAGAGCCATGTGCATTATATATATAAAATATATATAATATTATATAATATATTGTATGTTATATTACATATTATACATTATATATAAAGAGAAAGAGGGAGTATGTATATATATAAAACACATTTATTATATATGTATATATGAATAAATCTTGATGTCTTGGAAATAAAGATACTTTGGTGAAACCATCACCACAATGCTTGCCATATGCATAGCTATCACCAACAGGACTGCATGATACCCCTAATATGGGGAATCTAAAATTGTTGAATTTACAAAAGAAAAAAGAAGAATAGGTGTTGCCAGGGAAAAGGAGGTAGGGGATAATGTGTAGGTTTAGTCAAAGGTCAAATTTCTGTTGCACAGATGAAAATATCCTGGAGGTCTACCTACTGAAGACAGCCAATTGTACTTTCTAAATTGGCATCAAGAGAATAGTTTACCTAGAATGTGATTCTGTACAATCTACTATCATGGAAAAATTACCAAACATTTTTTTTTTATTTTATGACATCATTTCCACTGTCATCATCTTGTCATGTTGTATTATAATAATTCCCTGTAATTTATAAACCAGTTGTAATGCTTCCTGTCCCTTCTTCTCAAATGCCTTTTTCGTTTACTTTAGTTTTCTCAAGTGCTAGAGGCTGTCTTATTGTCATTTTGACATTTTACTTTTTGGAAAGGATAAATCCAACTAAATTTGCTTTCATTTAGACTCTTAATAAAACATGAATTATCTATGTAAGGCAGAAATGTTAGAGAAAGAAAACAGCCCTAAGAAATGACTAGTCGATGGTTCATATCAGCTTAGCCTCAGGCAACTAAACTATATGTCACATGTAAGACATCATTTTATGTTTTAAATATATTGAAGGGTGTTATAAAATTGAGGCAGTATTTTTCCCTAAAATTCAAGATAATTTTATTTCATTTATAATTGAACATATCAAATTTCATTTCATGAGCAAGCTAGTTGTGTTAATCAAAGTTAACTATCTATTCAAAATTTTGTTTCTGCATGTACTGCATACCTAAGTATATAGAAGTAAATCTTCTGCCAAACTGATTTCTTGAACTGTGCATCATGATACCCAAAGTTTAATAAAACAGTTTTAATTTTGTTTAAAGAAAAACAGATCAGATATGTTTGGTTCTTACTTTTTCCTATTTTATGCACTGACGACATCAATGAGTGGAAATGTATGGTCACAAAAATTTTACTACATGGAAAACATTTTTCTTAATTTCAGTTCATGCATTTGACCATCAAATCAATATAGACTCTTAAGAAAGTAAATGATCTCTTTTTTTCCCTTATCATCTTAATTCAGGGGTAAGCAATGTCAAGAGAGGGTTAGATATGATTGTCTGAGGGCTTTAACACAAAGTTTGATCTATTCCAAGCATGTAACTGTTGTTCATTAGGTCAATTATTAAAAACCTGGCACTCTGCAAAATTAATTATATAATCAAAGCAGTGTAATCCATTATGTTAATGCAGAGCAGAGTCAGTTATTTGTGGCATTGCTTGTATTAACAAGAGAGAGGGAAGGATAATTCCTAGAAGGAAATATATGGGTCAAATGTAGTATTGAATGGAATAAAAGACGTATAAAAAATTCAATGATAACAATGTTTTTCTGTAGTAATAACTAAAGTATTAAAATTTAGAGTATTTTATATGAGTTAATATTTAAGACATTTTTAGTAGCAATAACTACTGTTTTTTGCATTCATTGTGCAATTTCATTGTTTAGTCCAAATTTCTCCTGAAAATAAGCATATACACACTCAAATATGTATTTGTGCACATGTACAAACATATTCATTTACATATATCTATGCATGGTTATTTCTAAATATATACATACACTTTAGATATACACATGCATGTGTTTTTTGCATTTCATTTTAAAAAACTGGTTTGTTTTTCTATGACTAAAAGTCTTGTCCTATTATGATAGTGGTGATAGCAAAGGTGAAAACATTCAAATGAAATTCATGACATGTAATCCAAATGTCTGCTTTCCTTGGAAATTGAAAGTCATCAATATTAGCTGAAATTTTATGATACATAATTCCTTTAGTCACAGTATATCATTCCAGCTATTTTCTAAAACAGAAAATTCTATGTTCTATAAGACTTACATCTTAAGTTTCCATTAAATTACCTTCAGTGATAGAAATGTTCATGCTAAAATTTAAAGATAAGTTTCTTTAGTGCTTCATAATTTTTGTTTTTCCTTTTGCAATATTTCTATGTGAATTCATTTTTTAAAGTACTTAAGAAAGTAGTGAAAGTTTAAATTTTGCTTAACATTATCAATGTTTGTATGAGTCAGTGCTGCTTATATTGCTATTTGAATATGAGACAATAATTAAAAAAGAGTACAAATTAAAAATGCTCTCTGGGGAAGACAGCTTTCCTGTTAAGGGTTTGTGTTTCAGAATCAGGAGCAAGTACTCATGCTTTCTCCAGACTGCTGACCTTGAGCAAATTACTAGATTTGTTAGAATTTATTTTCCTGTTAGAATTTAGTTTCTTAATCTGAAAAAGGTAATAATAATACCTATATCATAGTATTATTCATTCTCAAGATTAAATTAGAAAATATACAGTGTTGTATGTATAATTCACATTGAATGAAAACTTTTGCTATTTTTTTCACTATATTTTTAATTATTATTATATCTCAACAGAGATAATCATAAAAATACAGTTTAGCTCACCAAAATCAAAGAAGCTATATTGTAACTGGTAAAAGCAACAACCGCAACAAAACCATAAAGCAATAGCTAACTCAGTTTTTGAGGAAGCCTTTACTACCTTCCCCTAAAACAATGCAGTTGTATTTTTTTTTTTTACTGTACATAAATAAATCACCAGGTCAAACAAGATAATCACAGTAATTGGGAATTTCATGGTTCCTTAACTACTGCTGAATTAATATCAAGCAAGAATGGTGTGAACATTAACAAAATGTGAAAATACACAACACAGACAGAAACAAATCTATGTATATATAAATCTATGTATATACACATATGTATATATGTGTATATAAACAAATCTATGTATCTATGTATAGATACAGATATAGATATAATATCATTATTTATAGAAATGTCTGTGCATAGAGAAAGCATGCAGTACAATTCTACAGAAGACTCTCACTGCCTGAGTCTGTCACATGTCTTCATTTCAAAATGTGAAGTTTTTAAATAAATATATCACTCTGATGGAAGTTATGGAAAGCAAATGTGTCTAAAGAAATCAATTAAATCACATGAGTAGAAAAAAGGTGAGTCAAATTCCATATTTTCATGAAATGGAAAATAATATATATGTATATATGTATATGTATATATATATACAGTCATACACATATTGCTCTGGTCATCCCAGTATACATACACATATATATGGATTTCATGCCTATACATAATACATATATATGGGTTTCATAGAATAATATGGGATAGAATTTTTTTTTCTTTGTGCAGGAACTATTTCTGTTGACATATATATTTTAAATGTCTGCATGATAATCTTGCTGCATACAAGCTTCATTGTTGGGGTTTTGCCTATTCAGCATGTTTGACAGAACAAATAAGTTTGCTTTTGAAAGTCTCATCCTGATTTATAAAGAACACTTAATTTGTTTCCTTTTGTTGAACTTCAGATTAAGCAACCCAGTATTTTCAAGCTGGCCTTTGAAGGTTCTTCCCTGTTTTCCCCTCAACTGTAATTACTTACTGGGAATTCTTGTGTTCTTTTGAGAGCGTGCAGAAGTTGTGAATAATGGGTTCAGATTGGTGCTGCTTTCCAGCTCATCCTTTTCATAACCTTTTGTAAAGCTTAGAATCCCATGTTTCATCAGTGACTTATATTAGCTGTAATCACAATTATGTCCTAAGAAACCTTGTAAAATTAAAAGAAGAAGGGAAAGGAGTGACACCAGTCTTTTATGCAGGACCTCTTTTAGGCTTCTGTCTCATTATGTTAACAATCTGCCAAGAGAATGGAGTGTGATCTCGAGAGCAGACTAGATTGATTTACTTTACAGGCCTTTCCACCCAGTCTAATTATTGCATTACAAATAGCAATTCTTTCACCCCATGAAGGAGCACTTTGATTAGTGCCTGCAATACAGGTGCTGGGGTCTGCTATGGTAAGTGCATGTTAACTAGCTCCTGTACCACAGTCAAAGTGCCCTAATGGTACAGCACAGGAGCGGATGCTTTGTGTTACGTATTTCTCTGGTCTCTAAATGAAGGTGTTTAGAACAGTTGCAGATAATGATATGTGTTACTTTTATTGTTAGATAAAAGTACATACAATATAGCAGTGTTCTTAAAAGTTAAGCTTCACATAATCTTTCAGTATGGTAAAATATAAGTATGGTTAAATATTCTAAATTTTATTTTAGAGAAGAGCATATTTTGAATTGTAAATTCTAATTGCCTTTGTATTAGTTTTCTGTGACTGCTATAATAAATGACTAACAGTTAGGTGTTGTAAGCGACAGAAATATATTCATTCACAATTCTGAGATTAGAAATCTAAAATCAATCTGTGCAGGACTACACACTCTGGCTAGATGCTCTAGGTGGGAGACCCTTCCATGCCTCTCTCCCACCTTCTGGTGGCTCAGCAATACTTGTATTCTTCACATCCTCTCCATTCTCAGCTTCTGTCTCTATGTTACTTCCCTTAGATTGTCTCTCCTCTGTGTCTTTTTTTTTTAAGACTTTTTTTAAAGCAAGCACTGGCGTGTAGGCCAGAGGTGTGTGGGGTGAGAGGATTCACCAGAGAAGTGTGGGTAGCAGAACAGGCAGATCAACTGAAATACACTGCTAAGGGGAGCAGTGGGCATGGCAGGAGAGGTCTGCTGCATCATTTAGGTCACCTCCCCTGGCGGCAGGGTGTGAACTCATGCTGCCCTGTCTGTGGTTTGCTTCATAGTGTGTTGCTATTATGCCACCAGGGAGGCCCCCTCTGTGTGTCTCTTATGAGAAAAACTCTCTTTGTCTTTGAGGCACACCTGGAAAGTTTATGATTCTCTCTTCTAAAGATCTTTAATGTTGTCACATCTACAAAGACCCAATTTAAAAAATAAATTCACATTCAGTTTCCTGGGGTTAGGATATTGATGCATCTATTTAGCGAACACCATTTACCCACTATATCACAAGAATTGCCTGTGGGTTGGTGACTTTGGTGATTTTTAAAATATATTTACTAGTCATTATAAAATTATTTTCTGTTGTACAAATTAAAGACTCATTTTGATATGGAGTTGTTTCTCATCAAAAATGGGCTTGAGAGGAAATAATACTAATCAGTTAAAAATGGGAGAAAAGGATTTCCTTTACAAGAGAAGGGATTGAGCTATGAAAGAAATAACGTGATTTACTTGAAATAAAATGATTAACTGCTTACAAATAAAGAGTATATAAATACAGAATTTTAAAGTCACGGTTCTCAAGTATGGATGAAGTTAACTCCTCCACCCATCCTTGTGGGAACATTCTGTAAGCCTAGATCTAAAAAGAAAAATACACACAACAAAATCATACCATTTTGAATGATTTTTGAGTGTACAGCTCAGATGCATCAAGTGTGTTCACCACCATCGATTCTGGAAATTTTTCCTTTTCCTGAACTAAAGCCTGTACCTTTCTAGAAATAATTGCTCATTCATCCTTCTCCACACACCTTGGCAACATTGCTTCTGTGTTCTGTCTCTATGAACTTGACCGCTATAGGTCCTTCATTTAGTGGAATCATACGATATTGCTCCCTTGGCCTATTTCACCTCACATAATGTTGGCAGGTTTCCTCCATGTTGTAGTATATATCAGAATTTCATTTCTTCTTGAGTGAAACCTGTTGTATCTTTACACCACTTTTGGGCATTTCACTTGTTTCCATCTTTTGACTAGTGTAAGTACTGCTGCTGTGTTAGTTTACAAATATTCGTTCAAATTCCTTCTTTCAATTGATTTGTTCATACGCCCAGAATGGAATTGGTGGGTAATGCAGTAAATCCCTATTTATTTTTTAAAATAACTGACACACCATTAAAACAATTTTTATAGTCTTGACTGGGAGTGGAGTGCTGAGGACCTAGTGGATAGAAGCTATAGTTGCTGCTAAAGAGACTGGAATTTGTAGAACAGCAGCCTCCCCTATGAATAAAGGATTCTCTGGTCTAGAATATTAATATATAAATGTTACTGCTGAGAAGTGTTGTTTTAACAAAAATATCAAGTTAAGAGTGTACTTATTGATATTTTGAATTTTCTAGATATTGGCTAAGAGTTATGGAATGTTACATTTTATATTCTGTAAATAATACTCCAACCATAAAACATTATATGGCACAATTTATTCTTCTCTACAAGTAAAAAAACTTTCTTTCCTAGTGTTATATTCCACAATACTGGTTTATTTAGTGGTCAGTGAGGATTGCAGCTCAATATTACTTTCCCTTGTGAGTTTTTTGTTTGTAAATTTCAGAAACTAATTAAATCACATGTAAGGACTAGTATTATTACTGTTTTAATTGTTAAACTATTTGTAATTCCCAAGGACATAGCTTAATACCTTTTACCTTACCCTTACTTAATCAATATGTAATTGTAATATCATTATAAAAATCAATATGTAATATTATCAATAAGTGATAAACACATAGGACTTCTTAAAACCTTGCAGGAAAAAAATAATCAAGGTTTAGAACAGAAAATAATTCCTTTAAAATCTCTAGTGGGCAAACATTTTAGATATAAAAGACATGTCAGATTGTAGAGAGCCCAGATATGCATGGAATTGTATACATGTTACTGCAGTGAACCCACAATTCCTCTTTCATTGCTGAGGAAACTGATGTTCAAGGAGATTCACTATCTTCCTCAAAATCAAACAGAAATGAGTAACGGATCCAGGAGAAATTCTGTGCTCAGTAGACTCTAAAGGTTCATCATAGTGAAGGTGTCCACAGACCCCTGAGTCAACTTTCTTTTTACAAATGCAAACCTTCAAGATGCAAAGAGTTTTGATGTGGTCAGTGTTGCCAAACAAATGAAGACCAAACCTAGCTTCCAGTATTGTGTGTTTCCCACAGTATGCGAATCAATTCACTTCTAGATCCAGGCTAACTGATGGTTCTTCCTCAGACAGATCCTAACTGTGTGGACAGATTATACAGTTTCTCTTTTAAAGTCAGAAGTACACGTTTCTGTTAGATCATTTCCTTTCCAAATTAAGGTAAAAACAAATTGTGACTATAAACATTTGATTACACAAAAGTAGAGTTACATGGTATGCTATTAATTGAAAATTACTAATTAATTTTCCTGAGCAATCAAGTTTTGGAAAGTCAAATGTTGCCCACTAAGAGTGGTGGTTTGTGTAAACATAAATTAAGGCTTAGATACTGTGAAAGCTAAGTGTAGGAAAGAGGGACACTTCCTTTTTAGAGAAAGTTTACATTTATGATGTCTGGCATGACTATAAATATAGACATATTGAAAGATGTCTACCTTATGACTTTCTAAAATAGAGGGCGACAAAAGAAAAAACACAGATTAATATTTTAGTTATTTTTCATAAGAAAGATTGCATAATTATCAAGAAAGCACATCAGCAATTACTGAAATATGGAGATACAGAGTTGTAACAACTGAAATTTCAGTGATAACGTATTACAATTGAAAATCATTTTTCTTTCAGTGTTACAATCCTAGAAAAGTGATTTAAAAAAAAAAACTGATTCACATGTCACCTATAGTGTACTTTTAATTACCAGTGAATTTTAATCAGTACATAATATTCTTCTTTTTAATCACCAATAATATTTCAGAGGTTTACATAATTTAAAACATGATAAAGGTTTTTAAAATACAAAATGGATAACAAGTTAAAACTATTGTGTTATTCATCATATTCATAGTTTCTGAGTCATGAGAAATATAATGATAATGTAAAAAAAAGTAGTTTTGTGTAATTGCTTCTTTAATATTTATTTTTGTAATATAAATAATTTAGATTGACTCTAACCCCTGAAAGAAAATATGGAAATGGACATAACAATATAATGACACATTTAATCACTTCACATTTAAACTAACATGTGAACTGTGTTTAATCTCACTTTTAAGCTCTGTTGGGAACATTGCAGCTGACACTTCTTAATCCATTCTCCTAGCAGTGGGCACTTAGGTGGCTTCCATAAACTAGCATTCAAAAATTAAGGGACAACAAACATTTGAGGACATATAAATTTTGAGTTTGTGGCTTTATATTCTTTGTCTAGAAATCAAGAGTGGAGTTTCTGATATACATTATTTCCAATTTGAGTTTTCTAAGGTTGATCTAAACTACTTTTCAAAATAGTTTGACCATTTTACATTCCCACCAACAAGGTGCTAGGGTTCCTCTTCCTCCACATCCTCTCCAGCACTTGTTGTTAGAGATCTTTTTAATAAGTTTGGATCCATTCTCACAGGTAACAGATAACATCACACTAGTCTTGACAAAGTGATTCCAAGTAATTCACATACATCTTTTCAACTTTTGGATATCTTCTTTGTAGAATTGTCCCAGCACAAAAGTTTTTTAATAAGGTACCTCAATTGTTTAGTTTTGTTTTTATTTCCCTTGCTATAGAAGAGTTCAGTCTCCAAAAGATCTTTAACCTATTTGAATGTTATTTTTGTGTGTGGAGCTAAGAGTGTTCCAACTTTGTTCTTTATGTATGTTGATCTACTTTTCCCAGGAGCACTTATCAGAAAGACTCCTTTATCCGTGTCATAATTTGGGTATTGATGCATTTGTGATTTATTTCTGAGCTTTTAATTCTGTTCCATTAACGCATGTTTCTAATTTATTCCAATACCATATATATACATATATCTATTTTATATTTTAACTTCTTTATGGTATAGCTTAAAAGTCAGGTAATAAGGCTTCCCTGTTTTACAGTAAAGGCAATATAACACAATTATTGATTATATATTTAAGTGATGAATGTGTTTTTTTGAGGATTTATTTGTGCATATAAGAAGGGAGATATAGGCTAGAGGTGTGGGGGTTGAGAAGATTCAGCAGAGACAGAGCAAAGAGCAAAACAGGGAGATCCACTAAAATATACTGCTAAGGGGAGCAGCAAGTGAGACAGGAGAGATCTGCTGCACCATGGGGGGTGGGGGGAAGGTCTGAACTCATGCAGCAGTAGCTGGAGACAGCTTCACACAACACCCTGAGCCACCAGGAAGGTCCTGAATGTGTAATCTTTAAGAAGTGCTCATATATTTAATTCAGCACATATTTTTAGACCATCTCCTGTGTACCTATTATTGTTTAAATTGCTGGAGATGCAAAGATGAATGAGAAATACCTTTAAAATAGAGACGTTTCTAAAGCCTATAATATATTTTACATGTGGTTATTTTACTCAAATATTTTCCATAATAACTGTTTAAGATAATTGGTTAAATATGAAAAGTGTGTTTTTTTTTTTAGTTGAGAGGCACTTACTGATGCCTCTCATTTGTATGAGAGTAGCTATAAGTTAATGCCTAATATCACCTGAGGAGACCCATGACACAGTCAGTGTAAACCAAAATACTTTCCATAGAGGATAAATGCAGCTTCAGTTGTGTGATGCCTTTCCCATAACTGAACTTATACATAAACTTGCTTGTAACCCACATTGCTGTTTTCTGATATTTTGGTTTATGTTAATCATCTGACAGTCCCTTAGGCCAAATGCTATGCACAGCCACTATTAGCAAGGTGTTTGTGCTCTAGTGATGCATTTCTTGAAGTCATCTTATGTTCAGGATTTTATTACAGACATCTATTACAGAAATTCAGATAAGATCCTTTCATCATTCACTTGCAATATTACCCATAGGTACCTTTTTTTCCATTTATTGAATGAACACTTTGTAAACAACAGGACCCTGTGTAGATTTCTCAGCTGGCGTGTCCTTATGGATATGTCTTAAACTCCAACCAACAAGGTTGCTAAATGATATCTGCAAATTCTACCTTCCTTTCTTTTTAATTTTGTGGCATTTCATAGTATTTGTGAGGCAATATATCACTGGAGACATGTCGGTTTATTCTCTCTTTTCAAAACTGTTAATTACAACACTGCTATCATTTGAGATACAAGAGTCTTATAGGTGGAAGATGAATTCCCTTGCCACCATTTCTACTTTGTGTTACTGATAGTATAACTAAATAGCTAGATCCACCTACAAACACATTCATAATTTATTATGTAGCTATATTACATATTTATACTTAGGAGGTACAATCTGACACATTCTATACACAATTTCAAAAGGTATGAAGTCAGGCAAACAATTTCTTAATGATAAAACAGTTAACTCTACGGAATTTTGATATATGAACAATTAACAAATTGACCATAAAAAGCAACCTCAGAAACATTCTTATTTTTTCAATTAAAAAAAAGTACACTTAATAAAATCATGAGTAATGTTTAGTGAATAATTTTATTGCCAAATATTTATTGGTAGTTACTATGCTCAAGTCATAGTGATATATACCTCCCTAAAAATCCTTTTAACTTTCTATTCTTTCTGTGGGTTCTGTAAGAATCTTAGATGTAAGTTATTTTCTTATTATATTAGTATATTTTCTTAGTATATTAATATAAAAAAAGAGAGCAATGTCTAAGAAATGATTTGCAATCATATATATTTGATTGAGACTTGACAAATTTAAAACTATTCAGAGTTTTTGCAAACAAATATAATGCTACATATCTGAGAGCAGGAAAATCTTTTTTCAATCATAGATGAAGAGAATAATGTTCATAAAGTGTAAAACATTTTGATAAGATGATACGGTTTTTGATAGACCTGGATTAGAACATGTGCCTCCTGCTATCTAGATAAATGCACTTGATAATTTATTACTTTGAATTTGCTCTATGCTTTAAATTAGTCCACCACAGAGAATTTGATTTCTTTTGAATTCTTACAGTAGGCATTGGCATCCACTTTTATTGTTTTCAGTGTTTCATACTTAGTTCCTTGTGTTGCAGACATGTTTGTACAGATCTTAAATAATTAATCCCCCCTTTATATCACCTAGTAGTCCAGTTCAGTTTCATGTTGGTAATTATCTACTGATACATTTGTACACAATGCTATTCTTCCTGACTAGAAATTAGATATAATTGGTTTCTCAGCATATCTCTAAATTGCCAAATATTCTTGTTGGCATATTTTTAACAAAAATTAAAGATACTTCTAATTGTTATTGAAACATTTATAATGTCTAAGTTATATTGCTATGCCATAATTAAGGGTATTTGTGAAAAATACTATATGATACCTTACACTGAATTAAAACATAGCATGTGAATGGATGGTTTTTATTTAGATTGGGTTGTGTGAATGGTTTTGATGTTTTGGTTGCATTTTAATTGCAAATTAATATCTTAGAACATAAAAATTATAGCTCAGAATATCATTTTTGTCAATATCTTGTATATAAACTATAATCAATACCTATAGGTTGAACATAATTATTTCACCTCAGAACTTCTTGAGTTTTATTGGAGATGAAAAATAAGATGAATACTTCTAATCCATAAAAATTAAGAAGTGTTCCTTCATTTTTCAATAATTTATAAATTATTTTTCGAGGAAATGTCATTCTTTTAAATTCTGGCACTTTATACATCGATGATAAGGTTATAGTTTTAAATTTCCTTTAAGGATAACTGATGTTTATTTAGCTACCCTTGAAGATTAACAAAGTTACTTCCATGCTGAATGGAGGCTTATATCAAAACTATAACCTAGAGTAAGCATAGGTATAGCATAACTATACCTAGAGTAAGCATCACCTATGATGTTTGTTATTGATTTATAAATTAATTTGTAACTTTTAAAATTTAACTTTTAAAAAAAGGTTTATTTTTATTTATGCATGCAAGAACTGGGGTATAGGTCAGAAGTTCAAGGGGTGAGATGACTCACCAGAGACAAAATGGGGAGCCTACCAGGCAGATCTACTGAAATGCACTAACTACTAAGAGGAGCTGTGAGCCAGACAGGAGAGATCTGGTGAGCCATGTGGGTTAGCTCCCTGATTGGGGATCGAACTCATGTAGCAGTAGCTGATGATAGCTTGATAGTGCTGAGTCTAACTCCTGTGCCACCAAGGAGGCCCCTGTAACTTTTCCTTTAAAGACCATTTTTTAAGGCTTAAATAGAAATTCAGGAGACTAAATTGATCCATGGCTCAATGAGCTACCCAGAACTACAAGTGAATTATGTGGAGTATGTTTTGCACTCACCAAATGTTATGCGGGTCTAACAACGTGACTGGCACAGCATATTGCCCACCCTCCACCTTAGGTGAAACTCTTACCTCTATTCTGAAATATTTCATATTTTCAATGAAACTAAACAAAACAAATCTAAGAAGCAAAGATACTAATTATGATATCAAATATATCACTTTAATATGTAATTTGAAAACATATTGTTATCATATTTTTGAATGTTAATGACATTGGATACTTTAAAAAATATAATACATGTTTTCTTTCTCTTGTTCTTGTTCTTTTCTAGAGAACTCTAATTTCAATGAGTATAGAACATGTGGGTTTATTTCTCCAACCATGATTATAGTGATTAAGTTTATTTTTCCTCTGAGATATCAAGACAGATATTATAGTAATTTTCAGATGCAAACACATCTATGTTTAAGTATTTCCTATTGCTTATCACATAAAAATTTAAAATGATCAGAAAACATCAGATATAGCCATTCACTTTTTAATTCTATAGCAACAAAACACAGAGGACAGTTGTTTTGACAGTGTACTGAACCAGGTGTTATTTCTTAGCATTCATTAAGCACTCCATAAAGACAGGAATTCCGTATTCTTTAGTTATGTAAATAGAAATACATAGAGGCTCAAAATTATTTAAATTTGGGTAAAATAAATTGTTTAAAGCTGAAAAATTACTAATAATTTAAAAGACTTTAGTATATTATGTCTTAGGACCATAGGTTACTGATATATTCAAGAGGTTTATAGTTGAGGATCAACGTCTTACTTGTTTTCTAGCATCTTGTTAGACTATTCATTGGGCTGCTTTAACTATGAGCAGATACTAATAGGTACTTTACTAAGAAATGTGTTTATTTGTTGGAAGAACTCAAGAAAGCAAAAAAAGGAAACTCATTTCTGTCCTTGGTTTTAACACCTATCAGTCATGATGTTTTGCCAATCCAGTTTCCACTTGTGTAAGATGATAAATTCATCCTCAGTGACCTTAAAACTTCATCTAAAGAAACTTTTCAATTGTCTTTCTGATATACCACAGTGTATATGGTTAGAGCCTCCCCTCTGTTAAAATAGTCCTTTATGCTACTTTAAATCCTTTGATGCATTGTCATATATCTTAACTGTAAATTTCTGGAGAGCAAGAAATGGTTTAAGTGACTATGTAATTCTAATGCCAACAAATGTAACCAGTCACATAGGTTAAATTTTGTATTTTTAGAAAGAATAAATGAATGAGAAAGAATAAATGAATAAGTATCTTCCAATTCTGAAAACCTACTAAGTCCTGTCTGGATTATCATTAAAGTCCTTCTAATTATAAAAATAACAGAAAAATAAAAGCCTCCATTCATCTACTATAATTGTGGATTTTCTTAAGTAAATTATGTCCTTGGAAAGATATGTGGTGATGATGGACTATTGGATACCAAAAAAAAAAAAAAAAATTATAATCTATCACAAACATTTGCTTGAATTTCAAATTTTAAATACCTTTGTGTCATGCTTAGAAGGGAATGATAGCTAGTATCTGCTTATAGTTTTCTCTTATGTTTCATAGTCTATCCCAGTATTTGAATAACTTTTTACTGACATATCTCTCTATTTTATTTATGCCAGTTTTATGTGGTCCAATTTTGTAACGAAGATGGTCACCAAATTTTGAAGTTGTTTTTCATTTTCACAGGAATTATTTCTTTTAATTGAAAAGAAAACATTCAGAATAAATCTTGAGGCACAGTTCTTAAAAAAAACAGTGAAAAAACATTCAATAAAACTCAAGCCTGTGCCCTGTTTTTTCTCAAGTGGAAAGTACTGTTTTGTCAATAGCTCCATCTGCAGACCAGGGATAGCTTGTGAATCTTGCTTAGTGATCAGATTATAAAGAACGAGCTCTCAGCTAGCAGTTCTCTATTAAAATTTGATTTGAAAAACAACACTTGAAGATACCTTCTTGAGGCTAATTTTTTAGCAATGTCAGGTTTTATATGATCTGAGAGGATAGCTGTAGGCTCTGTCAATGGGAATTCATTGGGAGAGAGGGAGAGAAGGGAAAGGAAGCAATAACTATTGCTGAAGGCCTGCAATCAAGCATAATAAACTCTTCAGTCAGCTGTTTAAATAAGTACACAGCAAATTAATTTTTTTCTTTTTTTCCTGCAGAAAATTGATTTATCTGAACATTTTCCCTCATGAAGTCAGTTTCTAAGCTGTCATGTATTCAACGCTCTTTCCTTAGTGATGTGAGTGAGAGCAGTTCAGTTTCCACTGCCAACACTATAATTTCAGTGGTTTAAATAATATGTGCTCCTAGCAGTATTGCCAGCAGTGATTCCACAGTAAAGGAGGTGGGTGAGGGGATGATTTTAAGCCATGCTCAAATGTATTTTCTATTGGGGGGTCTCTAGCTTTGCAACACTAGAGGGCTGTATAAGTCTTTTTTTAGTAACTTATAATGGTACTAGATTGCTTGAGAAGGTGGGGTTCACATAAATTAAAATCACACCTCAGTCATTGAAAATACAAACATAACCACAGAATTTGTGAAGGTAATATATTCTAGTGGTTATATACATCCCTGTGTGTTTCTTTTTGTATAATATACTTAAACACATAATTACTGTATTGAGAATATATGTATTGGAGCTATGCACCTTACCCTAATTTAAAAAATCCTATATATATTTTTAATATAGCCACCAGAGGCAGTATTTTCTTACATAATATATTAGTATATTTATAACGGACTACATTAACAGTAGGATGCAAAAACAAAAATAATGAATTTGCTATTTTGTGTGCCATATACATAACAGCAGGCCTGTTATAAAGCTGAAATGTGATCATAGCTGAGAAAACACTGAAAATATGTAAGTGCTATAAAATTGTAAGACTACTGTATTTATTGTTATTAATCAAATGTCCGTGGTATAATGACTTTGAGACAATGGTTTCTGAAACAATAACAGACTGAATTAGGTTAGGGAAAGTTGTGTTGTTGGTGAAGCAATCGATTTAAAACAACATCACAAAGAAAGATTACTCTCATATACTTTTATTTTTTACTTCAGTGCTTATATATATCAACTTTAGGTTTTAAGCTAATATGAGCTTTCTACTTTTACACTCATGATAAGTAGGTATCAATACTTTCTACACATCTGTATTTAAATACTGTTTTAGAAGTAGAAAAGCACTTTACACAGACACCCACACATGCCCTGTTTTTTTGTAAACACTAAGAATAGTGGTGAGATAAAGGAAAGCTTTTGCTAAGATAAAGGAAAACATGGGCAAAATTTGCCAGGCAGAAAAGAGAAAGACAGGCTTCCACACATAAACTGTGAATTCAAAATAAAGAATTTTGAACGTTATCCTGTAGAGCCTATGCTATCAACAATGGGGACAGAAAAAAGTTTAGACCTCTTGAAGAGAGCAAGCTGATGGTACAAAATGAAAAGTGTGAAAAGGAGCCAAGTGGAGAACTCTTGGCTATTTCACTAGGATTTTAAGTAAATGGTGTCAGTTCACATGGGTGGGTAGTAAAGATACAAACATTAGGGAATATGAGGGCAAAGGCATGCAACTTCGCTTGGGTTTGTGTCTATTAATTTATTCCAAAGGTATTTTTTGCATGGTACTAGACACTAAATTTCTAAAAGTCAGTAGATATATAGCTGTGGATGTTCAATAGGCAAGGGGAAATTAAGTACTGAACTTGACAGAGAAATCAGAATTAGGTAGTTAGATGTGGGAGAAATCCATGTAGAGTGATAATTGAGCTTAAAGTAGATGAAACGTGAGAATATGTAAAGATCAATGAAGGAAGAAAAAGGCCGCAGGAAATATATTTTTGTAGGATGTGGGGGCAAATGTCACTTTAACACAAAACAGTGGGGTAGGAAGTGGGAATAATACAATGGTGACATAGACATCAATGAAGCAGAACTTTAAAGAATGGTTGCTTAATATTTTTTTTAAATCTAAGGGATAGGAAATTCTTATCTCAAATCTCTGAAGGTAACACATGCTTGTTACTATCTACTGTGTCATAGTATTTTTCATCTTGAATCAAGCATTATTTTCCATTGGACCATATAAACAATGTTCATATTATTGGAGCTTATGATTGTCTCATAAGAATTGTGTGTATTTGGCCATACTACCCTGTGTCTCATGACTAACCTGAAGTTCACTTTGCAGTTGACCAAACTGAATTTGACCTTACTTTATATGTCAGAGCTCTTTGTGTCTTTCTTTGGTCACAGTTAGAACACAAATCTTTTTTCTTAATGGTCTTTTATAATATTTCTGGTTTTCTGTATTCAATCATTCAGATTTATGTTTGGAAGTTACTACAGTTTGGAAGGTATTACAGTTTGACAGTATTTTTAAGAACTTTCTATGCTGAGTGATAGCCATTTTGCTACTCCTGCACTGTGTCGGAAATGTTGCTTCCAAAGAAGAGAATGCTAGCTTGAGAGTCAGGGAAACCTCTTTTCAAATTCCAGTTCTGCTGTTTATTAACAAATTACTCACGTAAGTCCATCCTGGTAGCCTAGGTGTTTAAGTCTCTGTACTATCACCACTATAACCTGAGTTCAATCTCTGGCCAGGGGACTGACCCACATATGGCACAGCAGACCTCTCCTGTCTTGCCTGCTGCTCCCCTTAGCAGTGTTTTTAAGTAAGTTCTGCCTGTTCTACTCCACACTCTGATGAATCCCCTACACTTTTGGCCTATACTCTACTTCTTCTACACACACACACGCACACACACACACAGAGCAAGACAAAAAATTATTTAATAAAAAATGTGACTAAGTTGTAGGATGAACAAATTGGTTAAATGGTTACAGTACCATCTGCATCCCTAGATATAAGATCATAGACATAAGATAGAAGTATCTTTTCTAGAGGATAAATAATGTTTACTTGTCCTGTTCTTTTTGCAGCATAAGGGAAAACTGGGATTAAGAGTTCTTTTAATTGTAAACATTTTGATTTTAAGGGTTGACTTCTTAGGAGGAACGCTAAGTATCATAACTACTACTGCATTAATTGCATGTCCTTAGAGTACTAAATAAACCAGGCATTTCACAATTATTTAATTTCAGCTGTTGTTTAAAAAAACCTTAACAAATTTCCTACAAATAAATGTGAATTAAATATTTTAATGAAACAAAATGCACTTATATTGATAAACAAAGTATGCTTCAAGCTCTCAGAATACAGTTAGAGCTAATATTTTCTAAAATACGAAATGCAAAATAATTTCTTTCTATACACATAATCAAAGATAAGATTTTAAAGGAACTATAGTCACTTAAGTTGGGGGCTGTGACATAGCTTAGGTAGAATCCTTTCCATTTCTTCTGTATTATTTTTCAGTAAGGATCATACTTATCCACTCAATCAAAAAAATGAAAACTGCTTTATAAATAAAACAGTGTTCATGAACAAAGCTTATAACTCAATTCCTCTTTAACATTAAAAAGAGAAGTCATATATTTCCAACTTTAAGAATTTGTATAGGAGTAATTTGATTGAAATTGCTCAGGGAAATGAGAATCAATGATGAAAACAGGCAAAAAAATAACGTATATCACCAGGTAACACTGACTAATGATGTGGCTATGAACATTTTAAGAGAATAATTTGTTGCATTTCATTTTTTTTTGTCATGACAATTCAGAAAAATGACAATGCTTAGTGACAATGATGACAATAATCACGATGATATTTTTGTTACAATGATTTGGAATAAAAACACTACATATAAATTACATTTAAATTTACAAATAAAAAGCTAAAGTTTGAGAGTTATATTATTTTTTAAAAGTTAACAACCATTCATATGCATATACCATGTCTTCTAACTTTAAGCCTTTGACTTAGTAGCCAGTTTGCCATAAAAAATTTAAAATATTTCCATCTTTATTATTAGAAGTCACTGTCATTCCTTTTAAAGAGTCATAATTTTCATTCTACTGCTATATTTCTTGGCATCATAATCTATCTTCATATTTTTAAATATAAATGCATACAACATATAAGCATACACATATTTTGTTTCTATACGTGTTGATATTTATGTATATCTATGTGTGTTTATATATGTATTTGTATGTACATATATACATGTAGTATGTGTGTGTACACACATATATGTACTTATTTTCCAACAATAGAGGAACCAGCAAATAAGTTTTAGAGGGACAAATAATGTAACTATTTGAGCTAGCCAAGGGTAACTGTGAGCTAGCCAAGCAGTCCACATGGTCAAAACTACATGACCATTGCTTGAGATTTTTTTGCTTTTCATGCTTGTACATTTATTTGATAGCTTCATATTTTACTTTTCAGTAATTAGGAGCTTTCCAACAAATTCTTTGATTTGTGCAAAGAATTTCAAGTGTTTTTTTTCAATTATTGACAAGTAAGATTGTGGGTTAATTGGAGAAATGATCGATTATAAAGACTAACCAAGACACAATTATAATTAAAATATTTCACTCTTAATTGACTAAGCTGTAGGATTCAAGTAAAAGACTAGAATCAGTTGTCCTCTGTATTTTTGGACTATGTAGTAGCTCTAGGTATTTCCCAGTGTGACTAAATAATTTTTAAAATGATTTTAAAACAAATTTATACTATATGTGGAGCATTGTGCTAGTTATAATTAAAAAGTACTAGATATGAACCTCCCTGATGGTGTAATGTCTCCGTGCTACCACCATTAAGGTCCACATGGAAGGACTGAGTTCTACCCCTGGCTTGGGAGCTAACCCACAAGGTTCAGCAGACCGCTCCTATTCTGCCTGTTACTCTCCTTAGCAGTGTATTTCAGGAGACCTGTCTGTTCTGCTCCCCTCTGCTCACTCTGTCTCTGGCAAATTCTCTCAAACCCCCCCATACCCCCCGCCACACACACACCTCTGACCTGCACACCAGGTCTACTATGTAGAAATAAATAAAATCTTTTTAAAAAAATTTTACAAAGTACTACAAGTATCAGGAAAAATACATTCTCTTTATGTAGTGAATACCCCATTTGCAGCTTCTGATCCATTTAAGCATGGTCTATTTAATTTTGAATAGTTAGATCATAAAATATAGAATGCTATTGATAAATAACTTTGTAAACAATTCTTATGATTCTAATCCTTAAGATATCATTGTGAATGACATTCTTTTAGTTCTTTTAGAGAGACTGGGTAGGAATGAGGACTTGGATTTGGATTTGAAGATGGTTAAAATTGCATACACAGTGATGAGGGAGAAAGACAATGGTTTTGCTTTACAGCATTGAACAAGGAATTGCAGCTCCGTGTAAAGATGAAGGCCCTGCCTCCATGTGCACACACTCAGACTTTAAACCTGTGATCCACTATTTCTACTTTGTTGACTCTCACATTAGTCCTTTTTTCCTCTTATCCTGTTTCCTCATCTGTAAAGTCAGAATGATAAAACCTATCTCTTGTGCTTGGTGTGAGGATAAATTAAGTGAAGCACTTCAACACAGTCCCTGCCAACAGAGTGAGCACCAGCTGTTACTATCAAGTTAAGGGCTATGGATGCATCCACTGAACTGGAGTACAGGGGTCACTGGCATTTGCAAAATGAGATATTATGAGGTCTGTAGTATTCATGGTGGAGGAGGGGAATTGGGAACAGTTGGAAACTTCTTTCAATTCTGCTGTAACTAATGCCTGTTAGGTTTTGAAGCCAATGTGGTATTGGATGACTCCACTGAGGGCAACAACTAGTGACTGGTGAAAAGCATGACTTGTCAGTTAAACCTTGTAAATTCTCAGTGTGTCTGGACTAAACTGGTGTTAGGCAGATCGTTTGTGAGTGTCTATTGAACAAAACAGGAAAAAAAACAAAAGCAAATGGAAAATGTCTCTTAGGCTAGTCATCCTCACTGAAACTCTGTGATTGTGGGCTTAACAAGCACCCATCTCTTGTGTCATAACGGGTTGTAACGGTTGTATTTAAATGACAACTGCCATTGCAAGTAGATTTAACAAGGTGGTCGTCCCCAGAGGCATTGTAAAATGTCCCCAGTAAACCCTTGCCATTTGTTTTTAACCACTCTGTGGACTAATAAAAGCCAGAAAAAGCAAGAAGTAGGGCTGCGATCCCATTCTCTCTGCTGCTGCTCATGTAAGACCACGGCTTTCCCTGCACTTTAGATGTTTGCCCATTGAGAGTTATTTTTCAAGCTGCCTGTGGAAAGTGAACAGATCCTAATGCCACCAGTAGCTTTCAAAGCTTGAACTCTGATACAGCTTTGAAAGTAATTAGCTAAAGAAAATGAATTCCAGTTGGGAACACATAAAACATTTAATTTGGAAACTGACATGAATAAAATTATAACTATAGTAAATATAAAATATGAAATTCTAAAATTACAATATATTCTAACTTTAATATTTCCATACAAATTAATGTTTTGTTAACACTCAGTAAAATACGCAATAGCCAGGAGACCAACAATCAGAACGGAGTTTGATCTTTTTATGGAGCTTCTGGGCAGACCCAAATTGTAAGACTAAGAGGAAAACAGAAAAAAAATTTACAGCTGAAGCACTACATCAGAGTGCTCAACTCAGCATTCTTCACTCTCTCTCCCTCATTTTTTCTCTTTATATTAAAAAACAACAGATAGATAATATGTAGAAGATAGACGGACAGACAGACAGAAAGATAGATAGATAGATAGATAGATAGATAGATAGATAGATAGATAGATAGATAGATAGATAGATAGATAGATAGACCAATACAGAGTAGGGGCAATATTGCCCCAGGAAGTGAAAATTGATTTGGGGAATCAAAAAATATTTAGATGTTATAGTAGTTATATTCATGTAGGGTGTCACAAAATATAAATGCTGTATAGTAAATATGTGGTATTAAATTTTTACAGGATAGGGGCTACGAGGGTAAACAATGTATTAAAGTAACTTCTTAGCAGCATGATAATGGAAAAAAGACTGAAAATCACTGATGCAGATAAATAAACTCAGTCACAGGTAACTTCTGTCTAGTCCTGTAATTATAAAGAGACATGGATCAACAGAAACTCCAATCATGGAAAATAAAAGCAAAAAGAAAAAAATAAAGCCCCCAAACTGTTATGTACGTGTGTGTATACACATATGTACATATGTATAGTGATATGTAAATTATCTGACAAATATATTTTCAACTTAACTGCACAGGCATTTAATAAAGTGACTGCTGTGTGGCAGGTATTGCTTGTACTCGATTTAGGATTGAATAATAAATGTGCTCTTATGGGGTATATAAATTAGATGAAAAGAGAAAGGATTGGGATGGAAGGGAAGAGTGCAGTATTAAGAGCATCCCCCAGAAGAACCTATGTAAAATAACTTAACCATTGTAAAAGAGACCCAGGTGACAGAAGGCAGTCAGGCAAATGGAAGAGAGTGTTCCAAACAAAGTCAGAGCAGGTCGTAGAATAACATCATTTCTTTCAATGCAGACTTGGCATGTTCTCTCTTAATGTTGATAAGCAGAAAAATCTGCTGGCTAAGACCACTGTTTTTCTCCCATATCCCACCAATATGCACAGGCAATGTTTAGGTGTGTTTAATTTTTTCCTAATGTAGGCCTCCACGGTGGTCCAGAGGTTAGACATTCAGGATTGTCAGGTCGTTGCCAGCCACTGCAGCATAAATTCATGAGTTCAATCCCTAGCCAGGGAGGTGACCCACACAGTGCCGCAGACCTCTCCTGTCTCCCCTGCTGCTCCCCTCAGCTTGTATTTCAGTGAACATGCCTGTTCTACTCTCCAGTCTGTCTCTGGTGAATCCTCTCACCTGCCGCACCTCTGGCCTACACCTCAGTTCTTTCATGCATAGAAAAAAAAAAAAATAGACCTTTTAAAAAATAAAATAAATCCCCAATGTGAGTGTGACTGTGCATGTGTGTGAGTATGTGTGTGCCCTCACATGCTTGTTGCACAACCTGCAATGGAAATATGCCCTGTCCAGAGTCGGGACCCACCTTGCACCCTGAGCTGGATGGCTCTGGCACACCCAGATGTGAATGAATGTAAGAGATTCTCTTCCATGTTCTAGGGAACACTTCTACATTCATATAAGGCATTTGTTTAAATTTAAACTCTGAAAGCTGGAATGCTTGCTTGCTTTGGAATATACCGTCTGGCAATTGGAGAAAAGAAAAAAAAAAGAAAAGAACTTAATGGTTTATTTAGTCAAATATACAAATAGTGTACTTGTAGAAGGTAGTTATTGTAACACATTTTTAATAGGGCATGTGGGACAGTTTGAGTTCAGATGGCTGTGACCTTTGCCTTAAATTTCTGCACTTAATGCAGCAGTGCATGTTGATGGAATGGCTAGACACAGAATTTGAATAAAGTTAGGAATATAACTGAGCTGGTTTTATAGGACTTAGATGGTTTGGTTTTTGCAACAAACTTAAGGAGTAGTTGAACTAATCTATTTGTGGGCATGAGAAGCTGAGGGCCCCTGTGTGAGCCACAATACCTTTCTGTACACCTATCTATTTTTAAAATAAAGTATAGAAATATCAAAAGACTTCTAAGAATAACATACTCCACTAAATGACCCCACTGTCCAATCAATGTTTTATATTTGTTCACAAGTGAAGTGAATTAAAAACAACTTTATCTCAAAATATTTTCTATAAAAAGAAGTGACAAATTATGAGAATTAATAACCAGAGCTTGTCTTAGATATATGTGGAAAAATGTGAAAAAAACATTGCAGTGAAGATTTGAAAATATAAAAACTATTTCTATTATCTCTTTGTGTTATATCCATGCACAATTATTATGCAGATATGTATAATATTTATTTTATTATGTCCATTTTGCTACTATTTTCTCCCTTTTTGGATTATATTTGATTGCAAGAGTATTTACAAATCGTTACATTTAAATCCATCATATTTCCTGAAATCCAATGCTATGCTTTTCAAAATCTAATCCGATGCTACTGTTTTTACATTATGCTTGGAATTTGTTATGCTACTATGTGTAATTTCCTAGTTCTTATTTATGGTAGTCACTTCATTCATTTAAAAAGCAACAGAATTTTTGAAATGCCATTAATCAAAATACAAAATTATTAATGATAATGCAATTTTGTATGTGTTATTGTAGCCCACAGATAAGAGCAACACCTGAAGAATCTGTGGACTTGTCCAAAAAAACCTTAGAGAGCTACCAAACTCTTAAAAACAGTTATAAAGTGCATCTATATAAATGTCTTTGTATTTAAAATACTAGAAAAAACGAGACATAATGACATAAATAGAAATATCCATATAATCTAGAGAATAAACTGCATTAATTATAATGAACTGCAAAATTAGGTGATAGGTCATGTTCTTCACTGTCTTAGAGTCCATTAGCCTCTAACTCTTATCAATGAAAAGAGAACTGTTTAAATTATGTATAAATAGAATGATCATTAATTACAAAGAACGAAATTAGCATCTAAATATGTACATATTGTTTTATTTTTTAAGATTTATTTTTATTTATTTATGATACAAGAACTGGGGTGTAGGCCAGAAGTTTTGGGGGGGACAGCGAGAGGATTTGCCAGAGACAGAGTAAATTCTTATCACTGTTAAGGAATATCTTAAAAAAGCAATTTAAATTGATGGTTTATCCCATGAATCTTTTATCTTGATTTAAGTAGCATTCTCAAAAGATCATCTAATTAAAATTGCTTTCAAGACATTGCCATGTATCAGGTGAGCTAATATTCAAAAAACATTCGCATAGAAAAATTATAGAAATTATTCTTTTCAGCATTAAAAAATCTATGCATATTATAATGCTGAAAGCAATTATACCTCTATATTCTTAGATAACAATTTAAATAATTTGTTAGGGATTTTCTTTCAAAGTAAATTACTATACAATACCATTGCTATATTCATGCAAAATGAAGATTTCAGATACTTTAACTCCAATTTAAAACATTTCTTCTCTTAATCTTTTAGAACAATGTAATAATATGAAACAAAAAAATAAACACACACATAAAGGTTATGGCAAGTGGTGGTGATACTTAGCATAAAAGGTCCCAAGCCCATTTTTGGATTAAGTATTTTTGCTTGTATGTTTGTATCTATAAATGATGTATTATTAGAATATATAAAATGTAATTCAGTTCAACCTTTTGAAGGCTTCAATTCCACTCAGCTGAAATAGTATACATATGTTGATATACATATTATGACACAATAAACATTATTTTAGGAAATTATAAAATAAATAAGAAATTATTAAAGCCCATATAAAATAATGAAATTGTATTTCAGAATATGAACTATGTGAAAACTGTTCAGTTATTAAAAATAAATTCATCAATATATAATGACTTGAGAAAATACTGGAAAAGGATAATTAATTTAAAGTTTCACTTGCACATAAATATTATGTATTCATTTGCATTCCCTGATCATTCATCCAGACTATCATGGTAAGTCAGTTAAGTATAATTAATATTTACTTTAAAATATTTATTTAACCCTAGAAACATTCAATGTACTAGTCATGCTCCTTTTTGAGTTTTTACAGTAGTTTTGCCCCTAATCTGTTGTAAAAATAAGCAAAAAAAACTACCTTAATTAATATTTTAGAGTTTTTTTTAAATTATCTCCTACTTTTTCAGCAATTGCTTATATCAGCCTCAACAGAATTTTTTAGAAACTACATCAAAGTTTTCCTAAGTACTTGAGTAACCTTGATGCTGTTTTTCTTGCATTCATATTTTCCTACAAGTTCATGTTATTTCCTAATATTTAATCAGTTAATATAATATCAGTAAAATCACTAGTGAAATATATGGATTGGAAACAAGACCAGTTTGATGTCCGTAAGAATTCTATCCCAGGGGCCTCCCTGGTGGTGCAATGGGTTAAGCAGCACACTATGAAGCAACCATAGCCACTAAAGAATAAGTTAGATCCCTGCCTCCTGGGGAGGTAACCCACATGGTGCAGCAGACCTCTCCTGCCACGCCTGATGCTCAGCAGTGTATTTCAGTCAATCTGTCTCTTCTGCTCCCCACTCTGTTGCTGGTGAATCCTCTCGCCCCCCACACCTCTGGCCTTTACCCCAGTTCTTGTATACATAAATAAATAAATCTTAAAAAAAAAAAGAATTCTATCCCACAAGTGGAACTATATGTACAAGAAGATTATAGAGTCTTTAGACTGCCCTGAGTATTGGTCAGTGTATTTACATTATTACATATTCAGGGAACATTAATCAATTAGGAACCTGTTTGGAGAGATGATTCTACTAATGCAATTTGTGGCCTATAAATTTTGGTTGAAATTCTGATCTCTATACAAAACCAACAAAAGATTCATATAACTGCAATTCCTAGAAAACTCTATCTCTCTCCATATCTTTACAAGTATGCATATATTTATAATTTGTTTTTTACTTATATACATAATCATATATGCACATGCATGATTATGTATATATAATTATGTATAATCATATAACAGAAGAATGACTAGTCCAAGGCCCTCAGCACTTGAGCAGTGAACTAGAGAAAGGGTCTGCATTTTCTGAGTCCTTATTTTTTTATCCACTTTTTCCATATGAATATGATCTTTTTCATGTTAAATATTTCTCCCCTGTAAAGTAATAATGAACATGGCTGATAATGTGCAGGATATTATGCCTTTTATTGACAAACCTGATTTGCAATCCTGGCTTTGATGATTAATAACTATTTTATTTTGCACATTAATAAATTATTGAGTATAGGCGATAAGCTTAAAAAAGTGCCAGGCCCACCATAAAGTCTCTGGCCCACAATAATGTATGATAATTATGTATATTAGCTATTATTTAGTTATTCAGTGACTCAGAAATTTGATATCTACATTTTTAAATGAGTATTTTATACATTTTAAATTAGTACAAATTGTGAAGTTTTTCAGATTTAGAACAATGGAAATAAGATCTAAATGTCATACTTCAATGTGTTTCTAAAATTCATTAATTTATTTGCACTCATTTATATATACATTTAAATGCACATAATTTACTATGACAATGATTAACTATAATATATTTATTATAATTTTAATGGAATTGTAAAATAAACCTCTGGTAAAGAAGAGAGTAAGGATAATGTGTACTAAGACAATAAGCAAATGTCAAAAGCTATATATACAGTAACATCAGGTATAGGTGGCAAGAAAAAGTGAAAGTGATGCCAACTTTATAAAATAACCATACGTTTAAAAATATAAGAAATAACAATTATATGATAAACACTTCTTTAGAAATTTTATGTCATGATTGTTCATGTGCAGTTAAAATAGGAAGTTGATGTTGCACATTTTTAAGTGAAATTGAAATTTTTAAACAAATAATAAATATAAAGAAAGTATTTTTAAAGAAAACCACACTGTCACTGAAGCTGAATATATATTTTTAATATTTATGTATTTCTTACCTAAAGAAAAACTGTTAAACTTATGTTTATATAAATTTTAAACCAGATTACAAACTACTGAAGACATTAAAAGAATGAAGTTCTTATTTACATAAGTTTTTAAAAATAATGAAAACATTGTTGACAAGTGGCTTTTTATAAGTTAACTTAGATATGCATTTCCAGGTACTTAAAATGAATTTTCACATTGATTAGGTAGCATTTTAAAAATTCTATTATCTTAAAAATTGCTGTCGGAGCATTGCGTTTATGGTTTTCTAAATTGCTTTATAAAGAAGTTGAGAGGAATGGTACCCTGAAGGCTGTATATCCTTTAATGATTTTCTAACCATGGTCAATCCATTAACCTTCAAGACATTCCTGTATATCTATATGTTATTGAGTTTGATCTAAAATAAGTTTTTATCCATGTATCTGCTTTGTGTATTTGGGAAATGAATCAATACTGACAACTAACTATATTTGTCTATCTTAACAGTATAAGACAAAACTAATGTATTAGTATATTGAGTTTGAGAATTGATTTAAATATATAATGCTTTGGTACAATTGAGGATTTATGGTTTATGATTCTAACAAGATATATCTGATCTTCAATCTGAAAGATATATGCCAATCAGTTATTGAATGAGACCAACTGTACCCACTAAATGGAGAATTGTTTTCTTTCCTTCAGCTGAAGGATAGATTAAGAGATAGTTTATAATTACATATCATGTCTCCTTAATTTCAGTAGTTTAAATTATTTTTTAAAATAGCATAAATAAAGACTCTTATATTTGAGGTAATGACCTATGTGAAGATCTAATTTCAAATACCATCTCATATAATTTTTAAAATGTGTAACCTCTCCACAAGTTTCAAAAATTTAAGTATGTATTTTAAGTTATTTTAATTATGGTCACTGTTATTAGATAGATATATTTATTTTCTTCTTTAATATCTTTGTACTGTTTGCAACAACTCTTTGGTCTTGATTTTAAAATAGTAATATATAAACCTGACCCAGTGAAATAAAATTTTATTACTAAAACCAGGTCATATTTCTCCACTAGAATACAATGATTCTAATTATTTTTTTCTTTGTAGAAGATCACTTATTTATTTAATCATAGTTTTTTTCTATTTTTTAAAAGTGATGGGGCTAGAGCAAGTGTTCATTAGAATTGCCAAGTTAACCAACATGGAATGAACCTCCTGAAATTGTGATTCTTCATACTGTGATGATTGAGTTAAAGATACAAAAGAAATAGCACAAATAATGACAATGTTAGAGGCTCCTTAAAATCTGAAACTATAAAAACAAACCTATTTGTTAAAAGTGTTCAGATGCAATAGTAAGCTGTTATACTGTTGGGGGCGGGGGTTGCATGGAGAGAAATTGAGCAGTCTGCTGTTTCAGATTACTTTATGTAATGCTTGACTATAGACCAGAATCATATAGGTAGATAAGAAGATTAAGAATTTATGGAAAAGAGACCTAAGAAGTATAGTATCTCCTTCTGCACACAAGAAAGTCAATGAGGAATGTGTAAGTGACCTAAGCAAGAGCAAGACTTCTTGGTGACATGTTAAAATCAGAAGCCAACAGCCCTAGCACTTGCTCTTGATATTTTGGTGAAAGACGAAGGAAGGTTCAAGAAAGGTAGTAATATTTGCTAGTTGTCAGTTAAAGAGTCTGTTTATTTTAATTCTACTTAATTATCACATGAAGACCTTATTAGGAACAATTTAGGGAGGAGATACTTGAAATTCAGTTTGGTAAAGTAACATTTTCCCTTGACATCTGAGTAATTCCAAGCACATAACTGAGAATGTGACCCTTTATCTGACTGAATCCTGAATTTAGCTCCTGATCTAACTAAACCTCTTAAACCACTCTATTTTCTAAGAGGAGCACTTGTAACTAGAAACATGCAAAAATTCACAAAACTACCATCAGGACTGCTCTCTGCAAAATCTATTAACTTTGAAACTTTTGAAAGCCAGATATATATTTGCATATCTTTTACTACTTTACTTGAGTACCTGTTGTCTATATAATGTGTCAAGCTTTCTGGATTTAAATCAATAGAACTGATTACCTAAGCTTCTTATTTTATTTGAAAACTCTCTCTCTTTAATCTTTCAACCGATTTTTATGGATGGCTCCTATATTCCACAAGTATTTTTGGCCCTGGTGAACAAGACAAATAAATTCACTCCCCTTGTGATATGAATTGTTGGGGCCTCCTTGGTGGCATAGTGGTTAGTCTCCACAAACCCCTATATATTCCAATAATGTGACAGATAAAAAACAAACACTAAATATATGATTTCAGATATGAGTCTTTTAGAGAAAGAAAATAACACAAAATAGAGTGACATTTGGAAGGATTTTGAGAATGGGGCTACTTTAATTATAGTTGTGGATGTTCTCTTGACTTTTTATGAGGGAAACCAAGTAAAACTGTTGAACAAATATGATTAGCTATATTTAGTATTCTCATTTACTCATTACATGTATAAAGTAAAACTTTTGTGAGAAGTTATTTTTGTCATTGCGTAGTTAACAAGAATGATTACTGCAAAATATGCCTGATGGCTGGATGGCCCTTCATTGTCTTTCTTAATTCCATGGACGTTGGGTATTATTTAATATAGCTAAAACTTAGTCTCTACACTTTACTCATCTTAACAGTACTAGGATATGTAAAGTAGATAAACCATAGAGTTACCATAGAGAAACCATAGAGTTACCGTAGGAACCAATGAGTCCACATGACCAAAAGGGGACTATGGAGAATTCCAGAGAATACAGAAACAATAGAAACTAAATCAAACAAGGCACACCCTGTTCAAAATGCCCACCGAAACTTAATAGCCCAACATATAATAAGTGACAGATACCAATACCCCAATCATGAAATAACCCATGAAAATAAATTATGAAAAAAAATCTCCAAATCTTTCTTAGGGGCAGGAAATTTCTTCTGTTTCCCCCACTACCCCCAACAGTGTCTTCAACAATCATACCTTTTCTGGTGTCCACTCTATCTCTAGTAAATTATTTCACTCTCCCACCACACCTCCCCATATCACAATATCGCAGTGTAATATGGCAGACCAAGTTACTAGTACTTAACTCCAAACAAATATGTTCTCTACCTGTGCTGAATTCTTGTTTTTCTCTTTACTTCCACTTTCTTATCCTCCATCTCTATTTTGTTTTCTGAGAGGTTGGAGAGGCTCAGGCTGCTTGTCAGGAAATACTGCTGAAACAACTATGAGAACATAGGTTCCATTTCTGTCAACCTAGCACAATTCACACATCTTCAGTTCACTTCATTATTTATTGTTTTGTGTAACAGTGACAGAATACTTGACTCTGTTAAGAAAAAAAGAAAAGAAGGAAAAGATAGAAGGCCGCTCTCTGCCCCAAGGACGAGCAATTTAAGTTAGACATAAAACGCAACGGCTAAGAAACTGGTTCATTTTCAGAATGAAAACAACTTGAGTTTCCATTTTTGTTTGCAGAGGTGGCAAATCTACTGGGGGATTTTTACTTTTTCTTTTTTTAAGACAGATAAGAAGAGATAAAAATGGAGAAATAGGCAATTTACATCAAATTTTATATTCTTGTTTCAAAACAAATATTAACTGTTTTATCCCTATACAGAAAATTCTTAAAATGAAGCCCATGAGGTCATCTTAGATGCACAAGGCTCCTGGAAATACTGTATTTATTTACTGCAGAACACTGACAACTGAGATACATTCAATGATGTATTACCAAAAACAAATGATATTAAATCAATTAGTACAAAAATATAGAGGAAATATATCCCTAAAGAGTATGAAAATGCACTTTCTATCAAATCAGGAATTTGAAGTCAGAAATTGAAGGCAGAAATTATTTATTTACTTATTTATTTATTTTTTAAAGATTTATTTATTTATGCATACAAGCACTGGGGTACAGGCCAAAGGTGTGGGGGCTGAGAAGATTCACCACAGAGAGCAGGGAGCATAACAGGCAGATCAACTGAAGTACACTGCTGAGGGGAGCAGCGGGCACAGCAGGAGAGGTCTGCAGCGCCATGTGGGTCCCCTCCCTGGCTGGCAGCAGGGATTGAACTTGTGCTGCAGTGGCTTCGGTCAGTTTCATAGTGCGTTGCTTAACCCACTGCGCCACCAGGGAGGCCCAGAAATTATTTAAAAACAAATGTGAGATTAATTGTATCCTCCTGAGCAAGGTGCTTAGTTATACATGTAGATTTTCAACAACTCTTAAAATTTATTTATGCGAAAAACTGGGATGTAGCCCAGCGGTCCCAGGGTTGGAGGGTGAGGGGATTCACCAGAGACAGAATAGGAAGCAGAACAGACATTTTTATAGAAATACATTGCTAAGGGGAGCAATGGACAAAACAGGAGCAGTCTGCAGCACCATGAGGGTTAGCTCCCTGGCTGGGGATCAAACTCAGGCCATGATGGTGATAGTGTTAAGATTAACCCTATGCCACCAGGGAGGTTCCAACAATTTTTACGGAAGTTGGGGAGCAATAAACATTTCTTCAGAGAAATGGTGTTTTCCAATAATGAATTTCTTACAAAATTTTGGTCTATGACAGTCAAGTGCTCTGGAAAATCTTAGAACACTTTTGCCATCACCACTGGCTAGTAACATCTATGTACCATCTAGAAATTCATATCTCATTATTCCTTAAACAAGTAGTTTACTTATATCTATTTTTAAGATAATTAATTAAGTCCGGATGACACTAATCAATGAAATTGCAGCATTGCCGAATTCAGGGTCTTTCTATGGAAACAGTTCTGGGGTTGACTGTTGCCATGTAGTGATGTTGATGCACAAAAGGAACACTTTTATGATTTTGGATTTGGAGGGCAAGAGACAAAGGGACAGGGAGGTGAGAACAACTCTCAGAAAGAAGAGACTATGTACCAATTAGTTGAAGGTGGACCAAAACCATACTTGCCACCAAAAATTGTTGTACATTTAATTATATATATATATATATAAAAAATTGGTGCTACATTTATCACTCACTTTTACCAAATGCTCCAAAGGAAGAAGTGACCCCAAACTGACTCACTGAACATAGGCAGCTGGGAATATGCAGGGATAGGGAAATAAATAATAATGTGATTCTCAACTTTCTGAAACTGTTATCTTTTCAAATTAATCAGTGTATTTTATTCAGTGTGCTTATTCTACCATCAAATTATATATAAAAAGAAATACTCAATTCTTTGATTTTGCTATTGGTTATAAATCTTTAGAACAAGCTTAAGCTATAGTTATTCAAAACTATGTATCATGACCACATTTGCAGGGTTTTTTCCCCAATTTTAGCTAATCTACATAGACACTTACTAAGATTCATTTAGTTGTGAAGTTAAATATAGTTTGCCTTCACTTATATTGCTGAGAAATAATAATAATAATAATATAACAAACCACCATTCAAAGTAGTAGATATGTGTTCTATTTGGCAGGAAACAATTAAAGATAAGAGTTAAATATATAAAGCATGGCTTGCTATGGCTACAAGAACAATTCAAACATACCTTTTGTAGATATAGACAAATCTAGACTGTCATAATTGAAAAGAAATTTAAGAAGTCTATAAAGTATAAAATATAAATTTGGAGCTCTTAACCTATGATCCATGCATGGAATCGACTAAATTTATGGGACTAAGTTTAGTACTTCAGATTTATTATAAACACCTATGTGAATAGGGTTTGCATTCTTTAGATTATTTTCAAAATACACTGAGAAAAAAACAAACTAAGGAAAACAAAATTTAAGATGAGCTTCCACAATGATTTTGTAAAGTTTTATTCCATATATTTATATTTCCATTACTGGGGATGTTTTTATTAAAATTTCAAATATTGAGGAATAGAGGGCTCTTACAAAAAATAAACCACCACACTGGAGTACATTACTGATAGCAAAGATATTTCATTTGGATGACACATGCCCAACTTTCTTCCTCCCCATCTTCACAGGATTTTTTTTCCTCTCATTTTTTTTCACTTTGCTCACTCTGCTTGCTTTTTCAGATAAAATGTGTAGACAGTTGTCCTACTAGTTCTAACATTTGAAGACTCTAAATAGATAATTTATATTTTGAGCTTAAGGGTAGTGTTATAAGTTCCTTTTTTCTATCCTAGTTCCTCTTCTTACCCTATTTAAAAGTAGATCAAAGTTTCAGTATCCTCAACTATAAAAAGGGAGGGGATAATAACAATCATAACAATAACACACATCATAGGTTGTGTGAATGATAAAACCGATGATATATTTAATATTTTTGCTAATAGTTGGAATATAGAAGTCAAAACAAACATCACTAATAAATGCCAATCATTACTAGGAAGTATTAGATGCAATGAAAATCTCTGACTTTCACAATACAGTGGACTTTGAATAGAAAACTGATCACCATAATTAATAAAAATAAAGAAATAAGTATTTTTTCTGATGGAGAATCTGACACCATATAGAACAATTCTGCAGGATTTTTTGAAATCTGCCTGGTTAACCGAAAAAAAAAAATTATTGAACCCTTTTCTAAGACAGAATGATATTCTATATCTTTAGATAGTTTTAAAAGAAAAACCTATGCTTTAACTCACTTCTGTCATTTTCTACAAATGGGGTCACCTTACAGAACTCGGCAAAAAAGTTTTATGAGACTGCTTTGAGAGCATCAGAAAGATAGAAAACCGTGGAACAACAGAAGCCAGTTGGAAGAATCTGTACATGAGGAGCAAATGGGACTCTGAGCCAGTTGGAGCCTGGACCAGACATCCAGCAGAATTCCATCTGGAGGCACAGAGGAGCTTCCTCTGTATCCTGTGCAGCATGGAGTGTTCCCTGACTTCGACCTCGTCTGGTTCTCTGGCCCTCACCTCTTTGGTCTGACCTACAGCCTGTTCCAAGTTTGTCCTGCTCTGTTTTCTGGCGCTGACTTCTGGATGTGTCCATGTTGCCATGGCTACCAGTCCTTGGTTTCAAACTCAACCTGGCTTCTGGTCACAGCTTCTGCACATACAAGCACTCACACAGCCGGGTGCTCAGTTCCCAGCTTTGGATTCATTGGCAGCCTTTTTTGTACATTTGCTTCATGTCTCTAATTCAACCATACCTTCCTTGGTTTCACTCATTGAAATCTGAAGTTTAGTCCCAGGATTCCAAAATAGGCCTGCAGAAACAATCTTCATCTTGATTATTTGATGCTCTGGGTCCAGTCCATGTTTGAAAGGGTTTCTAGTGAAAGGATTTGAAACAGCACTTCATTACTCAGTCTTAGTGGGGAATCTTCCCTATCCTAATCTAATCTCTTGAAGTCATAAGTAAATTTATCCTGCTACTGTGCATGTACTCTTCTGTGATTGGTGTGTAAGTAAATGGATTTATATCAATAATTCAATTTAAAATTGTGTTGAGTATATACAAGGGAAAAACATGTCCATAGATGAGTGAGCTGCTCATTAATACCCACATGAGTCATAGACTATGTCAAGTGTTCCAGTGGTACATTAAAAAATAGCACCAACTCATATACAGACTATAAAGAAAGGTAACAGAAAAGCCAGAAAAATCAAGTCAAAAGCAAACATTAGACATCTGATTTTATAACTGAAGCTACCAATATGCAGAGAGAGTGTAGAGAACAAAGATGGGAGGGTGTCCAAAGGACTATGGTGGAAATAATAGGTATGTTTGGTGACATATGACTATAGAGAGAGATCCTGTAACTCTGAATTATATAGTGTTATAAACTAATTTTACCTCAGTAGGATATGTATGTATGTGTATATATATATATTTTAAATAAAAAATGTGCATGTGTATTTAAAATAAATAAAAATAGGGGCCTCCCTAGTGGTCTAGGGGTTAAGTTTCAGTGCTGCCACTGCAAAGGCCCACCACAATAGCCTGAGTTGGATCTCTGGCCAGGGAGCTAACACATATGGTGCAGCAAACTCTCCTATCTCACACACTGCTCCCCTCAGCAGTGTATTTCAGTAGAGCTACCTGTCCTGTTTCTGATGAATCCTCTCACACCCTGCACTTATGGCCTACACCCCACTTCTTCTACACAAAAGCAAATAAATGAAATCTTTTTTAAAAAAAAAATCAATACCACTAAAAAAATTCAGCAAGGAAAACTCATAAGTATTGAAATAATGTATTTTGGGGGCATCAAGGCAGTCTTCGATGTAGAGGTACTTTGAAATAAGTATGGAACAACATCAGGAAGTAATCAGTTTTCTGTTTAGCGAGGACATAACGTTGGCACAAGAAGATACTAGGAAAATATAGCTGATTGGTTTGGTAGGGTTTTCTATTTATATCTTCAAATGTATGTGTGAAGAGTTTGTTTTATAATTAGAACAGTAAATACATAAAATGCATTATTTTACTCTTAGTAAGAATTAGCTTTGTGTTTTAGGAGAAAGTTTTTTGGAGTGTGGTGGCAGGAATAAGAGAAAGTCTTAGATATATTTCAGGTAAGAGAGTATACTTACACAGATAGTGAAAGAAAATAGAGAAGAAACAGTGGCTAGGAGATAAATTGCATAGAATAGACGCATAGGAGGTGAAATGTTTATAACTACAACTGCTTCTGTAAGCATGTTATTTTCTATGGGGAATAGAGATCATAATTTAAAGGAGAAATGTCACAGTTCTCCCTTTAGAAAGTAAACTTCAATAATGAAATCTCTTGAACTTAGAAGTTTTTGGGGGAGTCACAAGTCATCTAAAACAGTGGTTGCTAAACTTTTTGAAGTGTCAAAATTACTTGAATAGCTTGTTATTTTTTTTTTTAAATTTATTAGGTAACTTAGTAGGTAATGAATAATTGAGTCTTAGTCTTGAAAATAAAACTAAATTGCTATTTGGTATGGATCTGCACATCGCTCATCTGGTTAGGGAGTATCCATGCTCAACCTCCAGCTTTCCCTGAAGTTATAACAAGCTGCATTACTGCTGTCTTGACCTGATGGCATTGCTTGACGTTATTTGAATGGCAACCCAATAAAATGAATCTCTTAAATGTCCTTAACACAGATACAATTATACAGATTGTGAATTACATAATTATGTAGGCATGCAGACAAATTAGTCAGAAGAAAATAAATAATGAACACATCTGGAAATACTTTCCTTATTTTTAATAGGAATTACTGTTGTCCAATTAGTGTAGATCATATTTTTTTTTTATTTTGCTAAGGGACTAGTGAACTTATCCCACAGTGGTCTGGTTGGATGGATTCAGTGTGTCCTGCTAGCAGAATTACAGTTGAAAGTCTGTGGTTCTTTTTTTATCTTGCTCCAAGCTCCATGGTGCTCAGCCAAGCAAGAAGCTCCAATTGCCTCCAAAGATGGCTCTTCACTCCAATGAGCACTGTGGGGTGCAGAGCAAGATGAGATTCCGGCCTTGTGTAAGAAGATTTAACATATGCCTCATTTTAGCTCGGACTTTACCTAAAAACAATTCTATGGAAGCTTCAAGGCATGCATACATCTAATTCATAATAGAAATTTATGAATTTTTAGTGAACTAAATATTTTCAAGAGGCTTAGAAAGTTATGATAAAAAAAATTAAGGATTAACTAATTTTCATATCTGAATTCTCTAGTTCATATGTCAGGAAATATAAGAATAATTTATAGGCTGCTGGTGCTAAGGTGTATGCATGTTCATTTATTTTGTGAAAAATTATCTACATGTTGTAGGGGGAAAGGTCACTTTTTAATGCTAACGATGATACTAGCATAGTTATGTAAACTCCACCTTTATTTCTCAGATCTCTTTTTTTCATTGACTTCCAAAAATGATAATACATGCTCTGTTCCCCAAGGCCTTCTTGGACATAGCTAATTCAGCAACATTTTTCTCTTATGCTGACAGATTCAGCCAGGATTTTTTTTCTTGACATTTGGAAGGATCCTGTTACTTTCAGAGCTACAGAATATTGTCATGGTTAAAGGATTTTCTGGTTTGCTTTTTGTGTGTGTGTTTTGGATTTTTTGCTTGAAATAATTATATACCTTAATTTTAAATGCCCTAAGCATTAACTTTGTAAATAACATAAAAGAGAAATCTATAAAACAATTTATGAAATATTATAAGCCAATAAATGACTCTAAGCACTAAAACCTAACTAATAATAGTACAATTTACTTATATTTTTGTTTTTCCCTCTTAATTTTCTCTCATAACTTAAATTATGGTTGCTCAAGAGACTAGTTTGTCAAAAATATCAAGAAAGCAGAATGTTACTGAATTTTGTCACAGCATTAAATATGCATTGTTATTTTTTATTTAAAATTATAAGTGAACTCTCTATTCCTGGTTAAAGAAAGTAATGACAATTATAATATGTTATAAAATTTTCAATTCAAAATCAGTTGTAAAACTTAGCCACTTTTTCTCTCTTAGTGTCTTTGCTATTTCTCATGTGACACACCACTGTATTTTGAAATGAAATCATTTAGCTCTTCCTTTCTTTGTTTTCTCTTATTTACCCATGAATGGTATTGAAATGGAGAAAAACATTTAATATAACATAGAAAAATAAGCTTGAGCTATTTTATTGTTTTTGAGTGATTGTATCCTAAAGAGTATCGTTAATTAATGCTAAAGGGTTATGCTATTAGAACTCCAGAATTGTGTGGTAGTCTAAAGTAACCAGAAAATCCAATTTGTTCAGAGTCCATTCTGTCCCTTTTATAAATAGTTTATTTAGAAGTGAATTCAGATAGTTGCATTGGTTCTGAGACTTGCCTCTGTCATCAAGTTACATATCTGTAGATTCTATTGGGTTTATGATAACCCTAATTGCATTTGTGTATCGATAAAATAGTCAATTTTATCAATGTATTTCCAATTTTTTCACTTGAAGTTGCAACAAATTATGGGCCTAGGGTTGTTTCAGTCTTGATTTCCTTGTCTAACCCATATAAGCAAGGGTAAGCCTAAGGGAACCTCTCAGTGGTAAAGCAATTTTAATTAGTAAAAGATTCTGAAACTGCACATTCAAAACAAGCTGTTACTCAGCAGACAGTATCAGTAGTACCAGAGTTCTCACTCACAACTTGTTGAAAGGCAGGGACTTTGGGGAAGAGCTGATGAGGGGTAATGAGAAGTGTCACTTAAATTTAGTCCCTGGAAATAAAGATCAAAGTGAAGGACACATCCTCTGGCAATGTAACTCCTATCAAAGTGTCAGGTTTCCCAGTTATCTCAGTTCTGCAGTACCAGCCAGGGCATGGGGAATGCTCAGTTAACTTTCTGTTAGAAATAAGAATCTTAATCTTGAACTTCGTAGTTCTTAATTCTTATGTCCTATTAAAGGAAATAAGAAATGGTGGCATTCTTTTAGCAATAGCTAAAGTAACTTGTCACCAAATCTTAGGCCTCAAAAAAAAAAAAAAAAGGTAAAGAAACATATACAAGCTTGATTTTTATATACTTTCACATTTTTACTTTTTTATATTTTACTTATATTTTATTTTTTTTGCTTATAAATACAAAATTGTTAAATTTTGATTTTAATTAATATATATATATTTCTATTGTTCAAGTATTTTTATTCTCTATATGTTGTTTTAATTTCACTTATTCATAATAAATTTCACTTATTCATAATAAATTTCACTTAATATGCTTTGAATAATAAACTACTAGACTTATTTCTAGAAAGAATTACTAATGATTAATGTTGGGTAATTTTAAAACTACTGCTGCAGTCAGATACCGACTATTAAAGAAAAACCATACAACCTCTCAAATTTGCTTTTGTTTCAAAGAGGCTTGCATTTAAATTTATTGGGCATTTAATAGATTGGGCACTATAATCAGTTGGTTAAGTCAGTGTTTAATATTTGAACATACCTCTTTTTTCACTATTGGTCACATCAACACATAGACTCATTTCTCAGAAAATGCAAAATGTAATGAATAATAGCAATGACACTGATGACAAAGAACGAAACTCAGCATCGAAAGGGGTGAAGAAATAGAACATCTCAATTCCATGAATTGCAAAGAGTTAGGGCAGCTCTCACCTCTCTGGTGGATGAAAGCTGGTGCTGTGTTGCTGAAGGCATTTAAGGAAAAATAAATGGTCCTATGTTTCCAAGGAACTCTTAGCAGGCTGGAAATTTTCTCTTCCTCCAACATCCTTCCATATTTCAAGCCCCAGCAAGTTATAATTTGCTGAACTATAAGGTGGTGTGTTAACATTTTCAACTTACAAGGAAAGTGGGGGGTGCAAGCATGTGGGCGGGAGAGAGAAGGAGAGAGAGAGAAATTTTAGGCATTCATTTGGCTCTGAAAGTTGGAAAGATATACTTACCACTGCTCAGGCAATGTAGCTTAGAATCCCCAAGCAGTTAAATAGTCTTGTTGAATGTTGTTTCAGCATCAGACAAAGCAATGTCATCCTAAATAACGCCACCACTCGTTCTGCAGTTATTCCACTATTTATGACCATTTGCCCATTCACTACTCCTGGATAAAAAGAAAAAAAAAAAATGCACACCTTCCCCACAAATGGGCTAACTTCTGTGGCAAAAGTTAGACAACATTTTATTTATTTATTTATTTTTTAAAGATTTATTTATTTATGCGTACAAGCACTGGGGTACAGGCCAGAGGTGTGGGGGGGGGGTGAGAGGATTCACCACAGAGAGCGGGAGCAGAACAGGCAGATCAACGGAAGTACACTGCTGAGGGGAGCAGCGGGCACAGCAGGAGAGGTCTGCCGCGCCATGTGGGTCCCCTCCCTGGCGGGCAGCAGGGATCGAACTCGTGCTGCAGTGGCTGCGATTTGCTTCATAGTGTGTTGCTTAACCCACTGCGCCACCGGGGAGGCCCCTAGACAACATTTTAAATAATTCTATGGGTATGGTTGAGAACAGGAGAAGAGCTTGAGAAAGAAGAGACCAGGGCAGGGAAGGGTGGTGGGGGCAGAAGCAATAATAGGAAATAAATGTTTTAAAAGTCTCTCAGGGAAAATGCAGCAGTCTGCATGTGTTTTAAAATTGGAGAAGAAAATTAAAACCTGCTAAAACACTCTTTTCTCTCCTTCTCCTGCCAAACACACAAAATATATACCCTAAATGGAGGGATAAACCACATTAAACTGCCTGTGGTTTCAAATGTTCCAAGGTCCGTATTAACGTAGTTATTTTTTTCATAAGTCATACTGAAATGACTTGGAGCAGAGGTCCTCCCCAAGGACGTAAAACTCAGAGAAACATAATTGAGCCTGTGAGTCTGACGGTGTTCATCCTCTTTTTTTTTTTTTTTTTTTGATAAAAAGTAATTTCATGAAAAAAGCCTCTTAGGCTGAAATTTGTATATCCAGTCAATAATTATTGGACACTGTTTTAGAGCTACGGAGATATGCAACAGTAAACTAAAACAACTCTTTCCATGGTGCTAATCAACTAATAGACATGTAGCCAATTTATCACTATATCGACTGTTGATAGTTATATGACTAGTCTGTCATTTAGAAAATGTAGTCACTTCACATCATTGGTTGTAATTTAAGGTTGTGTATGTGTTGTGTATGTGTCTGTGAGAGATTTTTTTTTTGTGTGCAAATAGAGTTTAACAATAACCACAGATTGACCCTTCCATTTAAAAGTATGATTTGAAGTAAGTTATTAAACCTCTTTAAATCTGTTTCCACCATTGCAAAAGAGGTTTCTAGTTAAGTGAGTGTTTGCTGATTATGATTATTACTGTAAACCACTTAGTATAGTGACCAGAAAACAAATCCTGAAAAAATGTTACATTTTTTTTTCTATCCTCATGACTGTCAATACAGTATTTATCAGATTTGAAAAATCATAGATCGTAAAATATAGAGTACCGTTATTTCATGTACTATTTCAAAAATAATGTTGGAAATTAAATTACTGCATAATACTTTCCTAGCACATTGATTATATGACAATCCTGTATCTGGAATGCATGTATACATTTTTAAGAAAACATTGTACATAAACAAATGGGTGTTTAAATGGTTTTCTGAGACATAATGGCTTGGTGTTTTGCATTTAGAGATAATTCATATTAATAGAGTTTTTCATAGGAAAAAAGATGAAATTGATAGCTATATATTCACCTACTCATGAATGTATTGAGGGAATGAATGGAATTTAAAAGTAAATTAACCAGGGAAGGATCATGACTAAACACTACCCTTAAGAATTACTTATTCTATAATTTAAGCAATGGTCTGGCACAGCTGAATAGGCTTTAAAAACTATAGGTACCTCAAGCTAAAACAAATTTGTTTTTATTTCTACTTGGGAAATTAGAATAGATATAATAAATACTTGCAAATTAAATACAGCTCAAAATAATAGTGTTTCTTCTTACTGTGTTCATTTTCTAAGTGGGGAAAGTTCTATTCCTAATTATATTTAGAGATACTGGCATCAATCAACCAACTTAAATAATGATGTTATTTCCCCAAGCAAATTTCATATTTATACCTAACATACGGAAACTCAAACCATTCAAATCAAAAAAAGGCAAACAATCAAAATCTAGGAAAGGCAAGCATTTCCTTTTATATTTCTTTGATGTGGAGATACTGGCAGAGTAGTGTCAGCTTATAATGAATATTGTGCTATGGATAGATACTCCATGTAACTGGTGATACTTTGCACTTATAAATGAATCTAGAGAGGTATCGGATGAATCCCCTTGCTTCATTAGCAGAAGACGATACTACATTATGTGTTTCCATGAATTCTTTGTATATAACACACGATTCAGATCTACTATATTCCAACAGATTATTTTGATGCTGAATTTCAAGTGGTCGTAATTTGCTGCACAGTAAATGAGCCTTTGTTTCAAGTCACATTTAGGTTCAGAAAGTATATAGCTGTTGATCTGGCAAAATCCATCCTTGTCATGTAATCTGGACCACACAAGGGCCCCTTGCCTGACAGTCTCTCTGCTCCTCCTACTTGGCACCCTTCCTGAACTGCTCAGGATCAGAAGAATGTGAGATCCCACATTATTAAGGGGCTTTTGGTGCAGTGGCCTGATGCCAAGTGTCTTCCTTTCATTTGTATTAGCCCTTCATCTAGAATCAACAGATGCCACAGTGACTCACTAAGAGCTGTTTACAATAGGGAGGCTAAGGGAAAGTTCACTGGAAGGAAATGATCCACACGTATCAATGGAGTTGTCCGTAACTTGTTGAGAGCTCCTGGAAATGGTTATCTAAGTAGTTTAGGCTAGGCTTAACAAATTCTTACATAGATTACCTGGTGGTCTGGGCACACAAGTACAACTAAAATGCACATTGGATTAGACTTTTTTTTTTTTGCTCTCTATTCTTATTCTTCCTGTACTGACTTGCTTTTCTGGGGCAAGACGTAGTTCCACTTCACATTCTTCTTTAAATGTTCAAATTTGCTTTCTTCCATTTGTGTATTCAAGAAAGCAATAGCAACTGACTTGGCACACAAACATTAATGGCCAAATCTGTCATTTGTGTTTCTCTCGCTTATAAAAGAAAATTTATGGTGTGTACCTGTCATTTTTTTTAAAGTCAAATTTGAACTTTATTAATTTTAGTCTTCTTGAAAGATTATCGTCCTATTAGTGTAAAATACTTATGGGAGCATTAACTTTTAGAAGCAACTCTTTCAACAGACTGTGGAAAAAAGTGTTTTCAAAACACCCCCCTTCCCGCCAACTCCCAGTGCTCCTAAGCAATACATACAACTTTAAATATGTGCAACATGCCCAGAAGGAGTCACTTTCACAGTGAGAGAATGACATTTATTAAAGAAATAGAAAAATAACGTGAGCTTTCAGAGGAAAACTCCAGATACTTTTTTCCTTTATGAGAGAACAAAGTACCTAACCAAAATTGCTTTTCAAAGAGTAGCCTAAATGCAAAGAGGGAAGTGTTCTAATTAGAATGTTATTCTGAAAGCTCTGATGGTGTCTTAACTCTACTGAATATGGAAATTTCAAGCCTTCTCTGTTAATTAACTCAATGCACTAACATTAGGATGGACAGGGCTCCTCAGTGCTGAGCTTTAGTATTACACTTTGAAAGCAGCATGTCAGTGGGGCTTCCATCACTATGCTTGTGCCCACAACTGCCTTTGTTCAGTAACAGGCTAAGCCAAGTAAATGGCCTGCTGGCAAGCATTTTGCTTTGATTTTGCTTTTTTTCCTTTCCCTTTTAAAACCTTTCATTTGTTTTGCCAACATGCCTGCTTTTCTGGCACACCTGCTTTCCTTCTTAGATAGTGTTAGTTCTCTCAGAATCAATTGTGAGCAGCTTGCAACCAAATGCCTGATTAAAAAGTTAGCAGACCTTGAGTGCAATTACTTCAGCTCTATAGCACTCAGGCATTAAACCCGGTGTTAATTGTTTCCCATTTTTGTAACGATCCTTATAATAGGATAAAAACAGAAGAGATCATTTCTTGTAGTTAAAACAGCAAAAAATAAATTAATTCACTCTGATTAATCATTACAATATGAAATTAAGCACTATTAGGAGTAAATACATTTTAGGATGCTTTTTGTTTCCTGCAGTAAAAGACATCTCTCCTTCTGTGTCAAAATGTATTTATCCATTACCATTATAACACGTTATTCACATAAGTAAAAGGTTTATGTGATAGATAAATTTTAGTACATTTGTTTAAGGGTTTTTATATAATTTCTGAGCATTATTGTAATCATTGTTTATCATGTATAATCATTGTTTAATCACATTTATCAACTTGATAAATCAATTTGTGGTCAGAGTGACTTATATTTTCCTTGTATAATTTTAAAAAACATTGATATTATACTTTTTTTTAAAGATTGGGCTTATGCAAAAGAAAAAGAAGCACACTAAGAAAATTGCATGAGAAAATATTCTATCAGAAATTGTCTTAGCCCAATATTTCATAGCAATAAGTAATTTTGATATAAATAATCTGACTTAAAATTCCTAACATTAGAAATCTTTTCTCCATGTGAGATAAGTAAATTTTGGCAGGTCCTTGCTTTTGTTCTATTTCTTATGTTGGGCAGCTATATTGTACCTCATTGTTTTTTTGGTTTATTTTTTCACCTGGAATTAGGTAACTGAACTTTATCATTTGTCATTGGGTTACTCATTTGTCTTCACCAATGTTTTTGATCGTTGGGATTAGCTGGGCGATTCTGTATTTTCTTTTACAATACAGGGATCATCCACAGCAGATTGCCTGTAGTCCCCAGAAAAGAGATACAAGGCAGAGATACAACTTGGTGTGTGCTCTTCAGAATTAAAATAGTGGAGAGACCCTCAGAAACAACATTTAAATAGGTCCATAGTCATTCTCACTTATGTATATCTTTCAATTAAAACAAATGTGAATTTTACCTACCATGAGGGTAATTTTTGATCTACCATTGCCCTACACACATTAAGAGAGATTAAATGCATGTGGGGATTATATGATTGTGCTCTTGCACAATGATTGGACTTCATTCTATCAGCATTTCCCAGAAACTAAATTTGATAGCTGCCGTGTTTGATCAGTTATCACCCAAACTGCAGGCCTGATGAAAATCTAAATTTTCATGTCTATGAAAAGTGAGCGATCAAACAAGTTATCTCAACTGCATTCTCTAAAATGCCTTTTCACTCTATGAAGCCCAAGATAAGATGCCTCTATAGATATTAAGTTCTATGATCTATTCCAGTAAAGGTAATTCCTTAATTCCAAATGTACCATCATCTTTTTCCAACTGTGAGAGTAGCTTGCAGAGTAGATCAGAACTATTTTCTTATATATAGAATGTTTTATTTCATCTTGTTGAAGTTTATTCTGTGGAATCTGTCCCTAGAAAAGTCAAGGTTAATTTATATAATTATAAGATATAAATAGAAATGTGTAATAGAGAATCTTGAAGTGATTATATTACGAAATTTTAAAAACATGAACAAAGGGCAGCTTACTCAATAACTACAACATTGAACAGATCAATTTTTTGGAATACATATATTGTATTGTATATTGTATACCTATAATATAATACCTACAATAGATTCCTGTAATATATATACCTGTATATATTATATATCTTATATACCTTTATTTATGACTTAAACAGGACCAATGTATGTTAAATATAAGAATGGTGATACTTCAGTATTTATGTCAACAACACACACACATACTCACACACACAAACAGTAGAAATAAAATTCAGTATAATACTGAAGAACTGTGTCATCTTTTAAACTCCCTGAAAATAGACAGAAGCAAATTGACTGTTACTACATAAGTGTTCATCTATGTTCTTTCCCTGTTTGTTTATTCTTTTAAAGATTTATTTTTATTTATATATATATGAGTACTGTATGCCGGAAGTACTGGGGAGGGTGGAGGTGAGAGGATTTACCAGAGACAATGTGGGGGACAGAACAGGCAGATCTATGGAAACACACTGCTGAGGGGAGCAGCAATTGAGACAGGAGAGGTCTGCTGTGCCATGTGGGTCAGCTCCCTGGCCACGGATTGAATTTAGGTCACAGTGGCTGGTGATAGAGTGACAGCTCTAAGACTTTAATCCCTGTTCCACCAGGGAGACACAAGTCCTTTCCCTTTTTAAGCCTTAGATTTTTTACAAAACTTAACTTTAGAGAAGTTGTAGGCTTATAGAAAAAAAGATACATAAGTACAGAGAGACCTCATATATTATCTTCCTAAACAGTGTCTCATATTAAAATCTGTTTTAGTTTGGTAGCTCTGCTGCAAACAAGGAATATTAATATATTATTAATACAATATTAATATATTATCATTAAGTGAAGTCCATGATGTTAGCTCTTGTGTTCTAATCCTTCTTGTTTATACTTTTATTTCAAATATTTAGCTGTACCTTTCTCCACATTTTATTTTATTATACAGCTTTAAATAATGCCGACTACTATCATTTAACTGAAAAAAAAAATCAGACTAGCAATCTGTCCATCATTTTAACACTACATAGAATATTATGTTCTTGATTTTCAGGGTACTAACTATAAAATTAGTACTTACATGTTTCTTTCAAAATACAGGATGCCTTAATATTCTTACATTTTAATGCATCGGCCAAATTGTGCCATACAGTATCTTACCCCTGGTGTGAGAAATTTCATATTAATTTTATTCTGGAATCATCTTACTCTCTTTGCGCCAGACAATAATTAAAAGGCATTTATGTGAGCAAAGAATGGATCTAAATTCAAGTGGACTCATTAGTGTTTATTTTCTTGGCTTTAGAAAATACTGCTAATGTTTTTGTGTTCTAATCCATCTGCATTGCAGTGTTGACATTTGTAACACAATAATTGAGAGTTTTATCTCTTTTAAAGCAATTGTGTTTTTCTGAGTACAGTTCATTATTTTATGAATGATACCTAACTCTATAGGAGTTCTTGACATACAGAAGTTCTTGACATATTTTTGCATTAATTATTTGTATTCAGGGAAAACAACTTATCCCCAGTGCACAAATAACTGATTGGTGACTTGGGGATGTTTTCAAAAGAGAGACTAAGAAACACAGGGCAAGATGCAATTATCACTGAGATGTAGGCGTGATTTCTGTTTGAAATACCCAGCTCAAAGACACTGTGGCTGTCTGTAATAACTGGTAAGTTAGGTGGTTTTTGTGTGTGTGTTGTTGTCTTCATTCATTCATTCATTCATTCATTCATTATTTTAATGAAGTCCAGCCACTTTGACCTTTAGGAATAAAGATTGTTCTACCCAGGAGAAAAGAGATGTAAAGCTTACTCATATTTATTCCAGCTGGGTTAGTTTAAGGGGTCTGATTCTAGCAGAGTCAAGCAAGTAGTTACATATTACACTTTTCAAAGCAATAAATGCTTAGAACATTTCCCCTCAATTTATCAGCACACCAGTGTTTTATATTCTCCTGAATAATGTTTATTAATATTTTGAAAAATATTTTGATATGATTTTCATATCCAAATTTTGATGCTCAATTCATACGTAGCAAAAAAATGTTTCATGAACTTTTTATCAGATTTCTATAATTCAAAACTTGTTATGAAGTTCGATTCCATTCCCCTCGTTCTTATGGCACAGACTTCAGGATTTTTTTTCATGTTATGATCCAAAAGAATATTCCAAAGTAAGTTAATATTACAGTTGAGACTGATTTTATCTAAGACAGATATCACACAATTAATTCAGTGCTGTCCTTCAAATTTTCTACTTTAATGCCTATGCTTTCTATTGTCATTTATCAAAATATTTCTGAACTCTTTTGTAATTGTCATCAATGATAGTTGTTAAGAGATGGAGGATTGTATATTTTGTACTCTCCCCTTTTTGAAGTGATATCATTCCTCACTTATATATATATATTTATATACTTATATAAATTACCGGTTTCAAAAAAAATAAAATATCATAAAAAGTAATGAGTTGGCATCTCAAGATTGTATTATATTAATAGAAAAAACTAGAAGGAAAAATTCAATTTTGGGTCAATAGTTAGATCAACATATTTTGTGCCTGTACACACATGCTTGCACAGCCTCTCTCTGTAAAACTTGTATCATGATCTATGTTTTGTAGACTATGTCTTACTATCTACCTTCTCCATGTAAATTATTATTGTGCCTATGAGAGTCAATTCCTCTATCATAAGTATTTTGTTGACTCCTTTGCTAGTATAAAATTATATGATGGGTTGGATATTTGAATTAGATGAATCATAGATCAGAAAATGACTCTTACTCCAGAATATCATTCCTATTGTATTCTTTTTTTTTATCTGAAGAGAGCATAATACATGGCTAAAATTTAAATGTGATACATGGACTTCCAATGACAGATATGCACTCTCTGTGCTAGGACTAGTTCAATGAAATTATACTCTTTCACTGCTTCTAAATATAGTTTTAATGTTTTATTTATACACAAAATAAAACTGAAAATTTAAACAAAATCAAAGTGATTAAAGTGTAATGTGAAACACAAGGGCAATTGAAACAGATTATACCACATTTTAGGTGCAAATTAGCAATCCTTCATGATGACATTCAAATAGCCTTATTGTACAATAATAGTATTTCTTGGAGAATATATACAGATTGGCTTTACTACCCTTCTATTTGTGTTTCATTCTCTAACATCAAATAACATTATCTGTCCTCCAAACTCTTGAATTACTAGATTTCATTCTTACTAGGTAATTATGATCATGTTTCTATTCAGAAATACACAAGGGGATTTAAAGTGGCTGTGTGTGTGTGTATGTGTGTGTGAAGGCACATCTTTAAACTCTCAGCTGACTCAAGTGACCATTTAATCAATTAACTAGGTTAATTATGACATAAAAGCAGAACTACCCCCAAGCAATACTTTTTATATAAAACACATGGCCTTATTTTATTCTACAAGTTAGGAGATTCTCATTACCTCTTGTAAATTCTGCTAAAACTACCTGAAGTGAATTCCTGAATTAGATTTGCTAAATCAAACTCTATTTCTGTTATCAATACTGACAAATCTGACATAATTTTAGTGATTTTTCACTATCCACAGAAAAGCTCCTTTTTATAAAATACTGCATACTATGTCAGTGAACTCCATATATTTACTTAATAGCAGTGATAACTTAGTGTAGTTCTAATTAAGTTGCTACAGCTATCATATATGCTGATTTTGTAAATATGATAAGGATAACTTACTTTGTCACATGGATTTGTTTATACTAGAAAACTAATTTGGAAAGGACTCATGCTGAGTAGTTTCCTCCTTATTTCTGTACATATAATTTATAGATGCAAAAATTCTTCTTGCAGATTCAGTAGCAGCTGCTCCTGTTTAATATAGTCATTTTATATTTTGTATGCTCAGATAAAGTGCTGCATTCCTACTGGGCAACATTTAACTCTGAGAAATAGGTTAAGGGTGTTTCTGATAACAGAGACTAAACAAGAATATGAGAAACCAAATAAACTACAATGCTGACAATTCTTAATCTTCTCTGTTGGCTTTGGACCACAGAAGAAATTAAAAAGTGGGGTGATGCTACCAAACCAAAGAAAGTTGATTCAAACTATTTTTTCTTTGTTCTGCCGTTCTATATGGTTAATGATACCCGGAGAAGATTACTGTTTTATTGTTTAAATTCAAGTACCAATAGTATGCCCTAAAAGAATACGATGAATGTACTTTCCCAATTAGTTTCTTAAAGCTACCAATTGTTTTACAAATGAAGAAAAATGCTAACTACATCTGACGACAAATATCCACAAAATAATAAAAATAAAATTTTATTAAAAAGTCACCCTTGTCGTTAACATGAGACTTCCAGCAATAGGCTTGAAGTCCTGAGAAGCATTCAATGTACTTTATTTATAGAGCACAAAAACACAGGTCCTCACTTTGAGGGAATCATCTCACAGTAAGACATTTACAAATCAGACTAAACAGGCTAAATTTAACTTAATGAATTTCCTATACACATATTGAAACAAGGTTTCTAAACTAAACATACAGTTGAGTTGGGCAGCAGGAACAATAGCTGTCAATTTTGTCCTGAAATGAAGCAGCTGTTTAACAGCAGGTATCACAGGTAACAAACTGGTTAACAGAGCAGTAAATATGTGCAGTTGGACACTCTCCTATTCCCTGAAATGCTGCTGTACTTTAAATGGTCAGTTACAATCCATACTGTAGTCTGTCTTTCTATAACATAGAAAGCACCAGGAATCGAAAAATTCATTTAGCTGTTGACACCTTTACATATATCAACTGTGATAGGTGAAATTGTTATATGACTTTCTCAAACACAAACTGAATTTTCCTTTTTGTCTACAAATATTCCAAAATGTAAACATTGAAAGAGAAAAGAAGGAATGGCTGACAGCTAGTGGAGTGGTACCAGGCTTTATTTTGTTACTTATAAAACAGATTGGTACTCATTAAAAAATTCTTGCTGGGAATACAAAGAAGTTTCAGAGTTCCAGAAAAGCATCTCTGGAAGATGGACTATGACCCCTCATTTTTACAGCATCTCCCTTAGATTCTCTGATCTAATGATGGGCAAATCATCTTCATCAAATAAATATTCATTATAAAATCATAAAATTCCAATTTGGTGTAATTCGCTATGTGTATGTTCTCTAGGAAATCTTATTGGTTTGGATGTCATCATTTGTTATTTGAGGTTATTAACATTTCTCGATCTAGGTGAAAAAATCCTTAGTATAAGAAGAACATGGATGTAAAAACTCAAAAGAAATATGTGTACCACTATGTTTGTTGCAGCATTGTTTACAACAGCTAAAATCTGCGGAAAAAAAAGCTAAGTACCCACTAAAAGATGAGTGGATAAAGAGGGCATAAGAAAAGATGGAATTTTGGCATTTTCAAAAAATGGAAAGAATTTAACCTAAATGATATGTCAGGAGAAAGTCAAATATTGGATGATCTTTTCTATTTGTGGAATAAAAAATAAAAAAAAAACAACAAAGAAAAGGAATGGATTAAAAAATATTAAACTAGATTTGAAACTGAGACTACCAGTGGGTAAGGTAATGAGGGTTGAGCCAAATGTGGAGGGGTTTTAATGCATGGTGCTAATGATTGCATTTTATTATCAATTAATTTTAAATGATTTATAGACATTAAAACTAAACATAAATGAATAAAAATGTCAGGTATATAAAAATCAGATATTTGTTACTATCATATTAGTATTACCCAAAGGTATGCAATATGTTTATAGGCTAAGTGGCATAATAGGCTAAGTGGCATAAATGTCATCCTGTTATACAAGTCACAGTATTTGAACCTGTGCTCTAGCAGACATTCAAACATTTATCATTTAAATCTTGCCACAAAAATATCAAATGAAAAATCTTAAAACTGAAATGTTTTCAATAAATTTGGTGAAGAAAAATCAAACCCCTGATTGTTAAGGATTTATATTAATTCATTGCTCAGACAAACAGATCAAGGTAGTGACAGCAATTGCCAACAGGATTGAGATTTTCAATTTGAAAATATATGTGGAGAAGTATGTAAAAAAATGTTTAAGGATACACAGTTACCAAGAAAAAAATGTATTTAACTCAAGAATAGCCCACTCTAACATTCTCAATTACTCTTCTATCAGTTTTATTTATTCTCACAAATTAGCAATAAATTTTATTCAGAGGATGGCAGATCTAGATGCTGACTGTCATAAACTCAGATGCACTCCCCTTCTTTTATTTTCTCCCTTGCTTTATTGCTACAGTGATGGTCTCCCATTTTTCTACCTGACCTTGCCCAAGTCTGCATAGTTTGCAAGAATTGGAAGGAAATCAAATTATAACTACAGGTCAAAGCATCCTTAGAACTGTTTGGGAGTAGCTTAATGAAATTCTTTTTCCTTTTGTTGGGAACAACAATTTTTGTTTTATTCCAAAACAGATCCATCACTCAAAAAAGGAAACTCCGTATCTTTAAACATACTTCCAAATGTCTCTTTTGCCCCATATCCTGAAATGAAACTTTTCTCTGCTTCCATGAATTTACCTGGATATTTATGTAAATGGAACCATACAATATGTGAACAAAGTGTGGAGTTTCTCAATCATATGGCAAGTCTATGTTAAACTTATTTAAGAAAACACCAACCTATTTTGCATGGAAACTACATGATTTTACTTCAACATACCAAATGCATAAGGGTTCCCCAATTTATTTGCTTCCTTGCCATCAGCTACCCACCCCTTTTCATTATAACCATTATAGTGGATGAAAAGTGGTATCTCAGTGTGTTTTGCTTTGTACTCACTCATGACTAATGATAATGAACATCTTTTTCACATGTTGGTTGGTTAATTGTATATGCCCTTTGAAAAAAAATTCAAGCCTATTTTTATTTATTATTGTTTTGTTTATTAAGAGAACATTGGTTTACAATACTGTGCATGGTTTAGAAGAATAAGTTCATACCTCTTTAGAGGTACGTTACTATACCACCACCACTGCCATCTAAACACCCATAGTCCTTTATTTTAGGCCGTGGTGTTCCCTCCCAACTTTGTCCCAAACTCTAGCCTTCCTCCCCTCCACTATCCTAATTGCTAAGGTTTGTTTTGATTTAGTTTTATTAGTTCCTTTCCCCCTCTCTATTCTTCATACATAAGTGAAATCATCTGGTATTTGTCTCTCTACTTCTGGCTTATTTCACTTACATAATCCCCTCCAATTCCATCCATGTTTTTGCAAATGACAAGAGTTCATCTATTTTTATAGCTGAGTAGTATTCTATTGTATATATAGACCACATCTTCTTAATCTACTGGTCTGTCAATAAGAACCTGATTGTTTATATTATTTGACTATTATCAATAGTGTTACTATAAGCCTAGGTGTGCATCTATCCCTTTGAATTAGTGATTCTGTATTCTTCAGATACCTCAAAGCAGAATTGCTAAATAAAATCATATGCTTATTTTTAATATCTTGAGGACCCTCCAGTCTATGTTTCATAGAGGATAACCCATACATTCCTCCTAATAATATATGAGGGTCCTTTTTTTCACACACCATTTGGTTTGGTTTTGATTTGCATTTCCCTGATGATAAGTGATGTTGATCATATTTTTCATGTGCCTGTTGGCTATTTACATGCCTTCTTTGGGGAAATTTCCCTTTAGCTCTTCTCTCCATTTTTTAATTGGATTATTTATTTTCTTTTTCTTGAGTTGTACAGTTTCTTTTGGATTTTGGATATAAGCCCCTTGTCAAATGTATGATGTCCAAATGGTTTCTCCTATTTAATATGGTGTCTTTTTGTTTTACTTTGCAGTTTCTTTCACCATACAGAAGATTTTTTAGCTTAAGGTAGTCCCATTCATTTATATTTGATTTTGTTTTCCTTATCTTTAGAGTTGAGTCACCAGTGACTGCCTGAATCCATTGGAGTGTTTTGCCTATGTTTTCTTCTATGTGCTTTATGGTTTCCAGTCTTATATCCATGTTTTTAATCCATTTTGAGTCAATTTTTGTGTATGGTATAAGAGAGTAGCCTATTTTCATCCAATTTTCCCAAAACCATTTGTTGAAGAGACTTTCCTCTCCCATTGTATATGCTTGGCTCCTTTTGTTGTAGATTTTTCTGTTAATATTCTCCATATCAATAAATATTAATACAACTGTAAATATTTTATATTATTGTATCATGTTATTAGATGAATTATTAACTAATCATACTCTATTAACTACTCATTTCACTCTTTTCACCTTTTTGCTATTGCAAAGCACAAAGAAACTTATGGCCACGTATTTGCTCATGGGGATTCTTCTAAGTTATTGGGAATGGGGTTGTAGACTTGACTGAGAGTGAATATTCTCCACCAGTAGGAAACATACAAGAAAGAAAGGCCTTCAAGCAACAATTTGGATTTTATAGGTGATTCATACTTTCAGGTGTTCTGAAAGAATCACACTCAAAGAAGGAACATGTATATCTTCCTTGAGCATTTTGAATTTTCCCTCTATATCCTTTCTATTTACATGAAAGAAGAACATACAGTAAAGGTATTCAGTTATGTTCTTCAAACCAAGCCAGTGTGACCCCTATTGCTTTGCAGGATCCTGGCTATCCTTCCATTCTCATGCATAATCCTTAAGGTTTTGTGTCAGCTGTAATGTCACTAATGAAGACTTCGCTGTTTGGAATTCATTTTTGCAGTCTGAGGGAAAAGAACAAAAGCAGTCTTAGTAGTTACTTGTTCTTATCTTCTTTCTCAGGGCATCCAGGAAGTAATCTGTTAGTGATAAGTTGAATAAACATATGTGACATCCATACCATTTTCTTTGAGGTAAAACCATTTATTCTAGATAGTTATCATCCCTCACTCTCAACCAAGAGCAGTTTCCTCTCAGAGGAGACTGAAGGCAGCATGGTCTACAGGCACTTTTGGAGACATGTCTGGCATTCCCTTAAAAAACAGTAGTTTTTTTGGGTGGTGAAGGGAGAGAGAGAATCGTGTATTTAAAACTATATAAACTGGGCCTCCCTGGTGGTGCAGTGGGTTAAGCAACGCTCTATGAAGCAAACTACAGCTTCTGCAGCACAAGTTCGATCCCAACCTCCAGCCAGGGAGGGGAATCACATGGTGTAGCAGACCTCTCCTGCCTAAACCGCTGCTCCCCTCAGCAGTGTGTTTCAGTCAGTCTGCCTGTTCTGCTACCCACTCTGTCTCTGGTGAATCCTCTCACTGCCCTGGACTCTGGCCTGTACCCCAGCTCTTGTATGCATAAATAAATAAATCTTTTAAAAAATTAAAAAAAATAAAACTAAATAAATGAGGCCTCCTTGGTGGCACAAGGGTTAAAGTTTCAGCACTATCAAGGTACCACCAGCCACTACAGCACTAGTTCGATCCCTGGTCAGGGAGCTAACCCACAGATGGTGCAGCAGACTTCTGTCTCTCCTGTTGCTCCCCTTAGCAGTGTATTTCTGTAGATCTGCCTCCTCTGGTCTCCACTGTATCTCTGATGAAGCATCTCACCCCCACACCTTTGGCCTACACCCCAGTTCTTGTACACATAAATAAATCTTAAAAAAATAAAACTACATAAACTTTGGTAGACACAGAGACTCAAAGATAATACATGGCTATATATTTGAATAATTGTAACTATTTTACTGAGTACCTACTATGTATCAAGGATTATAAAACAAGAACACTTTTTATTTTACCTGTTTTCAGTCATAACAATCTTCTGGTCAAGACACTATTTTTTCCATTTACAAAGCCAGGAACTTGTTCAAAGAGATAAAGTACTTTACCCTGGACAATTTCTGCAAAGCAAGGGCCCTCAGCCAGGTGGTCTATTTTTGGCTTCTTTCCAGGTGCTCATGCACAAAACCTGCACAAGTACTTTTGAGCTCTTAATGACACCTACATCATCATAATTCCTCATTCTTCTACATTTTACTTTAATCAGATCCTCTCCTTACAACTACTCCTTGAATGTCAGACAGTCTTCTGCTTGTATCAGTTGTTATGATGATAAATTAAATATCGCCTTGTTTGATGAATTTCTTCATATCATAAATGTCTATGTTCCAATTCCTAGTCCATATGTCTCTTTACCTTATTTCCCCTTAGATATATTGTGCACAATTTTGCAATTAAAACTTAAATATCATTGAATCAGATTAATTAGGAAATATTTCCATGAGTCATAGTTGTTTAAATATTACATCACTCTAAAGTGTTTCCTTGCAAATAAATTTCTCTAGATCTTTATTTTTTTTTTCTTATTCTCATTTAGTGGTTTAATATAGCTTAGTGTATGTAAGTGCAAAAATAATTAGATGTTTTTGAAATAATTTTTAAAAAGTTTTATTTTTATTCTTAGTGTAATTATAACAACTGAAATGTGGTAGATGTTGTATAATAGCTGTAATCACAATTCTATAAGACTTGCTAGATTCAGATATAATGAGTGTGGTGAATTTGAGCATATCTTTGGAGAAAAAAAATAGTACTATTAAAAAGCAACATTAATTGTTAGTAGGACATCACAGATGTAAACTTTTTCATTTACTTTCTACCTAAGAAACAATCTTTCAAATGACTTATAAAGCTTGTAAGATTTTTAAAAAGATGGTATATCCCTGTTCTTTCGTCCTTCTCTGGTGCTTTGACTTCTCTTTTTACTTACCTGTGCTATAATTAAGAGCTATTCCTCCAGGCATAATATAAATCTATGGACTTTTGGGCAGTCATGTTAAAAGCTATGTTTAATAGTCTTGTGTGTACTGTATGGTCTTTATCACAAATAGATACTGAAGAATTAAGGGCATATTGAAAAAAAACCACAAAATTCTTGTCTGACTGTTTTTTCCTTAGGTTAAGTCCACATGAAATATGTAGCACTAAAATAATTAAAAATGGTTGCATAGCCTTCCCTAAAGAAAAAAGAAATGCATTTCAAATATTAATATTAGAGTTTGACTTGTATAGTTTGTAGCTCTCATTTAGGCACACTTCAAATGCTATCAAGAAAGAAATGATGATACTGAGATAGTTGTGCATGAAGGTGAAATGTGCTACAATAGACTCAATTAGTACCATTTATGATTATAGTTTATGTGATGTTGGCATCAGTTCATTAAAAATGTACTGAACTATCAAATCATTTCACACAGGTCATTGAACAGCAATAAAGTGATATCAGCTCTTCTCCTTTATGACTCTGAGCTGGATTTGAACCAGTGACTCACAGGAAATAGACTATGTTCTATTGTCAGCCTATAAAACACATTTATAGAGAAGCAGTATATCTATCTCTAGCATTTTACCTCCAAATTTTTTAATTTATATTTTAAATAGAAATAATTTATCAGTTGCCTTTTGTAAAACATATGTTAGGCATTATAAAATGGTTTTAATGTATATTATGTACTTACATATTGTGTTTTTTATTTATACATTCATAATTTTAAATATGAATAAAAGTGGTCACAGATGACATGATATTGAAAGATCTTTGGGCTATTAAAGCAGAATCAAAATTAGATGCTGTAAGACATATAGCACACACTTATTACTCTTGTAAAATTACACGAAGCATAAATCTCCACCCAACATAGCTATAAATATTCTCATATCTCATGGATTATATCAGCTAAAAGAATATTTTCCAAGAGAAGCCACCAGTTATATATGTTGAAGTGTACAAATATTTTTATTAAAATATATCAAAGTATCCATACACATATTTTAAGATACTTCTTATAATGGCATTATGCAAATACATGCCAAAGTAATATTCTAAGATCTTTCAATTGGAATTTTCTATAAGCAGTGACATAGCATTATCTAGGTCAGTGGTCAAAAATGACTTCATTGCAAAAATTACCTTAAAACCATCAAGTAAATGCAATGAATGATTTTCAAAAGAAATGGAATGCTGAATTATCTATGTGTGTATTCAGAACAAACATTTTCACATTTCTGCTTATTTATTTTTCTGTAATTTGGTCAATTATTGTAGATATTCCTTTTGCCTGCCTTGTGACATCTTTTAACAGTTGAACGTTTGTTTTTCACTTTTTAATTTTACCAGATTGAAATGCTTTCTGAAATTTTGAGAATTAAGCATTACAGAGCAAATAGCAAATAATAAATGTTTGTTCCTAGCTTTGTTCCAAGTTTTATTTATTTTGCCTTTATCTAATATTGTTTGTTGAAAGATGTTTTGATTTTGAGTTCCGCTGCATCTGTTTTATTGGGAAGGAGTGTTAATCAGTGTGTCCTGTGGTCTTCTTTGTAGTCGCAGCGCCGCGTTACGTTTCACCTCCCCGACGGCTCCCAGGAAAGCTGCAGTGACAGTGGTCTAGGAGACCACGAGCCGGTGGGTAGTGGAACCCTGATCTCACACCCTCTTCCTCTGGTTCAGCCACAGGACGAGTTCTATGACCAGGCCTCTCCGGACAAGAGGACCGAAGCAGATGGCAACTCTGACCCCAACTCCGGTGAGTCCCTTTCACAATTTTGATGGCTTGGAGTTCTGATTTTCTATGTTATGCTTGTATTTTAAACCGTCATTCTGGGGGAAAAGTAAGTGGACATCCAGTTGCATTTTCCTTGCTTTATTGTTGTTGTTGTAGTTTTTGAAATTTATCGAGTCTAATGATCTTGGTATATTGGCTATTAAATTGTTTGATGCGTCTTAATGAACGAACCATTCAAAAAGAAAAATATATTGCAAATAAAATTGCAAGAAGACATCTGTTGCAAACAAGACATCCTGATATCAAAGATCTTAAAATGTGAAGATAGTTTAGCATTTTCAATTGATGATAGGCAGTTAAGTATAATAAAGTAGATGAAGAAAAAGACAAATATACATATAAATGCTATATGTACACATAATATATTTATATGCATATTCTATAAAAAAACATCAGGAAGACATATGTCTTTATGTGTGTGTGCATGTGAACTGCCCCATGGAAAATATTTTCCAGTGAAAACAAATAAAATAAAATAGTGATTAAGAAGAGTGTGAATAGCGGTCATAATGACTGGAGTTTACATTTTTCATCTATTTCAACTTTGGATGACATGTTTTTAATGGATACATCAACTAAATAGAATGAGAAGGATGTAATTAGTAAAACCTTTCTTCTTCTCAAAGACCCTCTCCTCAGAAATCACTGCCATATCAAAGAATGATCTGGGAAGACATTTATTCCTGGTGATTATAGGAAATTTGGAAAAGTATTCATATGCTTGTGGTCATGATTTTACTAAAAGTGAGGTTTGTATTAAAAGTTAATTGACTGGTTCACTTTTATTTAAAAAAAAATTGATGCTTGACTCACTAGTTAATAAGTCCAATCTAAAGTAATGACTATAGTTTTTATGTTAAGTTACAATATTTTCTAACTCGTCTTGAACTTGTATAAAATTGATTGCTTACAGTTGCAAATAGGGATAAGGTGACTTTTCCCTAATTTTCTGGTCATTTTTCTTCTACTACTCTAGACAAAATGCCCCTGACATTTCTTTAGTTGATGCAGTGATACCTAAAGTGGTAGAGGCATGTGAGGGCTTTCTACACTAGTCCTGCTGTCGTAGTCAAGTACTGATGTTTGACGTAGAGGATTTTAAGGTGACTATTTCGAGGTAGTGGCGGGGATCTTACATATAAGAACCCTCTCCCCTAAACTGTGCCTCTGCAGGTTTCTCTGATATATGGTTTTCTTCTCATATAATTACATGCATGTGGAGTCACAATTCTTTCTCTAAGATTTCTTCCTACTCTAGATAATCTTTTCGGAAACTTCATACCAACTCTGCTTTTAGATATTCTGATGCTCTATGTTGGTCTCATAATAAAAACCTAAATTCATCTTTGGACTTCATATATATAGAATGGCTGGCCACACTTCAAATGGCAAACTTATCACCCAGTGGTTGGAAGAACTGCCAACTCTTCTCTTCACATTTGTTTGTTTTTTTTTTTTTTTTTTTAGTGGGCAAGTGCCATTGAATCTAGATGATTCCATTGAATCAACCTTTCCTACAGTTAAGAAGAAGCTTGAGGTAGACAGCGCTCATAACAGTTCTTTCTGAACTGATTTCCTAGTTTCCAGCACCCACTTCTCCAATTTCAAAGCATTGCTTACTGTCATTGGGCAAATTATTTCTTAACTGGCTCCTCACCACCTGTTCCACATATGGGAACAGTTGGCTCCTCTGTGTCTGGACCTCAAATAAAACCATCCAAGACAAAAAACCTCCATTTTAAACATACTGACCCAAATTTCTTTTGGACTTGTTTATACAGTTTACCAAAATATTTTTTACACAAGTAAAATTAAAAATAACTACACAGAAGTATGGTTAACTTGAACTGCCCTACACTGAAACTTTATTCATTTTGTACAGAATTAACACAATTACTTCTTATACCTGGGTAACAGCACAGGGCAAACTAACAATTGGGAGAAGATAGCAGAGATTCTAAGGTGGAAAAAATATATATATTGTCTTCAAGCCTCTTTCAATAAGCCTCCAGATTTTTTAACAATGTAGTCACCTGGAAAAAGAGATGCAAAGGAAGGCATACCTTTACCCATTCTGACATTCAGTTCAATATGTTAACTTCACCCAATGGTCAATAAAATCATTTTAAACTATAGCAATGCTCCTTGGGGTAGATTACATCCTATCCATCATTCGCAAGGAAGGAGAAGAGGTAGATAGGACACTCATAGCCTCATGGACTCCTGCAGTTACAAGTTCTTAGGGCATTTAATAGGACTTACAATTTTAGCTTTCTTTATACATGTCTAGAGCAGAACTAATTAGAATAACCTAGAAATATTAAAAGATTCACAACTAAATGATATTTCATATTAAGGTAGGATTATGCTATATTCTCCTAAAATTATTCAGTCATGTTCTTGTAATTTGTGGGATTTTTGCAGTAAGAAACAAAATACAATCAAAGCAATAATCTTCAATAGCAATAGTTGTGCTATTTAGACATACACTATTTCTTTTTTCTTCAGTGAGTCTTCTTTCTGCTGTATGATTAATTCTTCAAGAGTCATGACTTTATAGAGATCTTGCTATACCTACATAAATTGTGAATGCTAATACTATCTTTAGAGTTTCTCAGTATTGCACCAGAGTCCTATTTGTTTTCAACTATAATGCTTCCTAATAAAATTTCATTGGAAGTCAGCACTGATTCATAGTAACTTTTTTTCATTATTCTGTCAATAAATTAATACAATTGGCAACATGTCTGCATTTTTTGTTACTTTTTTGTTCTTGGTTCTAAATAAATACCAAAAAAGCACAAAAATATAAAACCACATATCTACACACAGTGATACTGATCTACAATATTCTTCTTTCCTTATAATTTTGTACTTTTTGATTATTAACATCATAAATTTTATATCAAATGGTATTTAAAAATAAGCAAAGGATAAGGTCTTTACATGAAATGACAAAGTAAATTAAGAAAAGCTTTTTACTTGACTATAAATTAAAAAAATATATAAAATGTTTACTTTTTTTAAAGATTTTATTTATTTATATACATAGGCTGGGGTACAGGCCAGAGACACAGAGTGTGAGAGGATTTACCAGAGACAGAATGGGGAGCAGAACAGGCAGATTGACTGAAATGCACTGCTGAAGGGAGCAGCAGGCAAGGCAGGAGAGGTCTGCTGAGCCATGTGGGTCCCCTTCCTGGCCATGGATCGAACTTGCGTTGCAGTGACTGCAGAAGCCCCACAGTGCAGTGCTCAACTCCTTGTGCCACCAGGGAGGCCCTAAGTAAACTTTTTAAATTACAATTGGGGGGTGTTGAAATAACATATGTGTATAAGCTAGAGTAGTCTGTATCTACTGTATCAGATACGTCTCATGTCAATAATTTAGATATACTGAAAATAAAATTTTTATAATTTATTTTATTTTAAACTCATTTCATAGTGTGGCAATAAACTTTACTCCTTGTTTTCCCCTCAATTGAAGAGGGTTTACAAATGCCAAAAAAAAAAAAAAATTGAGATCATCTAATTAATGATCACTGAGATGTCTATTTCACTTTTTCCACATGGTCTCAAATGACCCTGCTTTCATTCCAGCCTCTTGGCTCTTTCAGTAATCTTGCTTGTGGCGTGAATGGAAACATGTATAAGACACTCTCTGAAAGTCTATGCCAAGGTGTTTGGTTGCAATTCTTTACTCTCTGGTTCTTCCTGGCTAACTGAATTCTGATAGGGAATCTCACCTTAGAACTGTTTTAAACTAATCATAAATTTCTCTGAGTTCTGCCCAATAAGTTCCAAGTAGACTCTCTCCCTCTATTCCATTCCATTTGCCCCCTCTCCTTATTCAAATGGGCAAGGAATTTTAATGTCTGGAATTAGGTTATTTCCACTGTTTTATTTGATATGTGCCCCAAGTGGTACTTTTCCTTCATCATTATTATTTGTAATCTCAGTGCCAGTGGGGGGGAAAAAAATCCATGGTGAACTTAGAAATTTTCAAAATAACTACTGTGATTTTGCAGTTTTTATACAGTTTAATCTTCTTCTGTGCAATGACTATATAGTTAATATCTGCTTTAAAAGAGTCTGGTAGAAAAAAAGGATATATATCCAAATGATAAAAACCAAGTTAATATTTAAAAATACTTTCACTAGTAAATGTGAAGACTATATTTGTGTTTATTGTGTTGTTAACATAGTGCTATTAAATTGTATAGTGAATGGATATAAAAATGATAGATAATAGTAATTATTAATTTTGAACAAAATGGTTTTTAAGAAGACATATGGTGGAGAACTTTACCACATTAATTATTGATTATCCTAAATATACTTCTCACAGGAAATGCAATAGAAACACTTGATTAGTGTATTAGTTAACATAATGAATTGTGCCCTAGAAAGCTCCAAAGGTAACCAATAGTTTTCTTTCATTGGTGTCATAAAAGTATAAATATTTGAGGTAACTAAATACTGAGTATGGGAATGATATTGACTTATTTGTTTTCTAATAATAATAATGGAAATACAGTTTTCCTAAAAGAAAGGTTTTATTGGTAGTGATAGATTGTGTGGAATTTGTAGGGGAGGCAAAATGATATCGGAATTTTTTTAATAATATTTCAACACATGTAGAAATAATGAAAATCTGGTGGTGGTGGTGATGGTGTTGAAAATTAAAAAAAAATATTACCAGTTGTGGGCCTCCCTGGTGGTGGAGTGGGTTAAGCACTATGAAGGAAACTGAAGCCATTGAAGCACGAGTTCGATTCCTGACTCTGGTGAGGGAGGGGACCCACATGGTGCTGCAGACCTCTCCCGCCTTGCCTGCTGCTACCCTCAGCAGTGATTTTCTGTCGATCTGCCGACTCTGCTCCCCACTCTGTCTGATGAATCCTCTCACCTCCCACACCTCTGGCTTGTACCCCAGTTCTTGTATGTATAAATAAATAAATCTTTAAAAAAAAAGAAATATTACCAGTTGTTGTGGTTAGATGATATTTCTTTGAAGGATTATTCTGTTATTCTAATTTTTTGACTGTTTTTAATTATCCAAAAACAAAGTTCATTTTAAGTATATAGTGGGAAACTGATATAATACTAAGAATTAATATAGAAAGTTATAATTTCTTGCATTTCTAATTTTTGATCCAAAGATATAGTTTAATTTACAAAGTTATTAACTAGCTGTTTTTACATGGATGGAATATGTTATGTTTAAGATATGTTACAAAAAGTGTAGTTGCAGCTAAGCATATCTTTTCAATAAGAATCTCTATTTGTGAAATTAGAAAGTAAATTGGTAATTGTATTCATTAAAAACCTCTTGAATAAAATAAACTCTTTCAAAGATCCCTTAGAATTTAGCAATAAAAGCATTTATCACAAATCTCCATGGTGTTTATTTTGTGTCATAAGTCCAGGGAGTGAAAGATATCTCTCTGGTAACCAATAGATGTGTTTCTGTGCCCTAGGTACAGGCATGTGTGTGTACATGTGCCCTAGGTACTGTGTCCTCAGTCTTAGGGTATACTTAGCCAAGTGCCCCACAAATTATGCATGCACACGCAGTCTTCCTCACATTGTATTTTGTCACCCTTTCTGCACAAAGATTTATCCCATTCCCAAAAAGCAAAGTAAATCATGTTTCTTTGAAAGCTATCTCATTAACATGATCATACATTTCATGTAAAATTCAGTAAAACCATTAATTCTAAGAAAATAGTAAGGGGATTTTCAGTTGAAGATTATTAATTTTAACAAATATAACTAGACTGATGAAAGAATTTTACTAAGTTAAAAGCAAACAAAAGCAATTATGATCTGATCAGATCTGGAACAACTTATTACCAGTATTTCAGAATGAAGTCATAATCTTGTCCCACTGAGAATCATGAATAGAGTTATTTTCATATCTGTATTTCTTATAAATGTCATTTTAAAGGATTTTCCAGTGTTTAGTCATGTGCAAAATTGCAGATTATATTTACTTTAAAGCCCTGTCTGTCATATGCCTCTGACTCTACCCACACATTTTATGAAACAGTGGTGAACTTCTAAGAATAGTTTTGATACCTAATAGTATTTATGGGTAATACTTATTGAAGTCTATTTGTGAGTCAGAAATGATAGTGAATGTCTTTATAGGTTGTTTATAAAATTAATTAGCAAGTAGATGAGCTGGAATATGAACTCAGGAGTGCTTTTGTTATTCAGATAACCACCTTTGAGGACTTGTTTTTAAGGCAACATATAACACAATGCTATTATTATTGACATTGCATTTTAAATTTGGAGATCCTAACTTTACTTTTTTTAAGGGGGAAATTGAAAATTAAATATTGCAAGTTTGTTGAACAACCTGCAAGTGAGATGAAAATCTTTTGAAATACCTACTCACGGGGATTTTTGTTACTGGAATAATGAAAATTTAGACCTCTGTAGAGCCCTAAAGATCACCTAATATAACATTATTTTATACTGAGGCATAAAAATGGAAATGATTTGCCTGAAGTTTTGAAGTTTGTAAGTCTAAAGCTTATTTATCATAACATTATCCTCAAAGAAAATCAGTATGATTATTTGATTAGCAATTCTCTCTCCCTTTAATCTCTAAAGACTACTGTTTGTTCACCTTCTATTCTTCAGGAGTAACAGTATCTAGCATATAGTAGGACAACAATGTATGTTTGATGACTGAATAAATATGCCCCTATGTCACAAACATATACAAATGCAATTGTACAAAATAAAAAATCCAATCAATATAAAAATAAATAAACACAAACTATAAAATAGTGCATCATATTAACTGTGGTTGTCTCTAGATTGAAGTACTTAATTCTGGATAACTGCCTCTAATTTTCACAATTTAATTATATATTCAAATTTAAAATTTTATTTGTAATTAGGTAACATGCATGGAATGTTTCTGACAGAAATAATAAAAATACATTCTTAATTTTTTGCACCAACTAAGAATTATATTTAAATATTATTCTTGCCAGACCTGATATACACAAGGTAGATGTTAAGAAACTTTAAGAATTTAAAGTATTTGAGCATGAGACATAGGTTGTTATACTGAGAAGAATAAATAATTTAATAATAAAAAAGACTATCAAAAAATTGAGACAAGTATAGTTTCCCTATAAAATTCCAATCCTAAGTAACTATGCAAAAAAAAAAAAAAAAAGGGATCTCCCTGGTGGAACAAGAGGTTAAGTTGCAGTACTATGAAGCTATCCAGGAGGTGACCCATATGGTGAGGCAGACCTCTCCTGTCTTGCCAACTGCTCCCCTCAGCAGTGTATTTGAGTCTATTAGCCTATTATGCTCCCTACTCTGTCTTTAGTGAATCCTCTCACTCTTCTCCCCCATCTATGATCTGTACCCCAGTTAGAGATGCATAAATATATAAATCTTTTTAAAAATCACTGTTCATATAGGCTTTGATAATTAAACATGAGTTTGATTTATATTGCCAGTCAAATTAATTTTTGTGTGAACTGTATTTATAATGTTTATAGTTACCCTGTTAATTATGCAAATTCAAAGAAAATTTTTCAGATGGTTCATTTTGTAACTTGTTCCGTTCATTTCCCTGAGGATTTTTATATTCAATTCAGGGTGATCCTACAATAGTGACCCCTGAGTTAATGAATCTCAAATTCCTTAGAGAAAGATATAGAGAAAAAGAAATCAACCCTACTGTGATTTGAGATTAGAAGAAGGATTGTACCAAAACTTAGTAATAAAGAAAATTTGTTAATTTTTATATTGTAAGGTATAAAATTTTCCTCAATGAAATATAGTTTTCAAATCAGAGTGGCCATGCATGTTTTTGATTAATAGCATTAGAATATAAACCAATATCACTGTCTATCAATCATGAATCTATCCATCTGTCTGTTATCATCTATTTATTAGTGTTACATTGCTGCATACTAAATTATCACAAAATTACCGCCTTTATTTTTTTAAAGATTTATTTATTTATGCATACAAGCACTGGGGTACAGGCCAGAGATGTGTGTGTGGGGGGGGGGTGAGAGGATTCACTACAGAGAACGGGAGCAGAATAGGTAGATCAACGGAAGTACACTGCTGAGGGGAGCAGCGGGTACAGCAGGAGAGGTCTGCCTCACCATGTGGGTCCCCTCCCTGGCCGGCAGCAGGGATCGATCTCTCATCTCTCGTGCTGCAGTGGCTGCAGTTTGCTTCATAGTGCATTGCCCAACCCACTGCGCCACCAGGGAGGCCCAAAATCACTTCCTTTAAACAAAACACATTTATAATCTTGTGGTTTCTTTAAACTAGGCGGCTGAGCATGGCTGAGTCTTCTCCTTGGGATCTCAAAATCTGTAGTTAATCTGTCATCCAGGCTGCATTCTCTTCTGTAGGCTAGCCTGTGGAAGAGTTTATTTTTCACATTGTTAGCAGAATGCATATGTACCTATAGGACTCAGAGGCCCATCTCATTGACTGCAGCAGGGCTCTGCTCTCAACCCCTAGAGACCCTTCAAACCATCACCTTATGGCTCCCATGAGTGTTTGCTTCTTCAAAGCCAGTTAGAGAGACAATCTTGAGCTTTAGATTGTAAAAATATGAATTCTTAGATAACCTGACATAATCACTTTGCCATATTAATCCAGCATATAATCCATCACTTTGCCACATTCTGTTTCTGTTAACTAGAAACCATGTCTCAGGTCGTGTCCACACCCAAGGGAATGGGATACATATAATTATGAACACCGAAAGGTGGAGATGGCTGTCCTCATGTATGTCTGAGTCAATTTACGTAAGATTTAGTCATCCTGATAGATATTAGAATTCAAGAGCTTTTGTAGAAGATCCTTTTTGCATTTGGCTTTTTGTGACTTACTCGCTTATTTATTCATTCTGTAAACATTCATGTAGGAGCTATTACGTGCCAGGTATTATGCAGGTCCTAAAGACAGGCATTAAAACCAAGACTCACTGAGATTCAAAAACAAAAGCACAAAGACACAAAACCTTCACAGTTATTATACTGTTCTTAATAGAAATCTGTTAGCTCAAAAGACTTACGATAACACTTTAGAGGATCTGTGAATTTCCTGAAGTTGTTTTGCATATTATTTTTCTCTGAGGTTCATGCTCTAAGAATTTTATAAACCACAGAAGGAAAAAAAATGTTGATTTTTGCAAGAAAAATGGTACTGGATACCATTGACAATGACCTAGAATAAACTGGGTTTTAGAATAGGAATATCTTGAATAAGGAATCACTAGCAGTTCTATAGAGTGGCACTTTAAGCAAGTGACTTTGGATGAATAGACATTGTCTAAGTAATTCAAGTTTGTGTGAGCCTGTACACACAGGCACAAGAAATGTGGCATTCTTAATGCTATGCAAGGTCATCACCAATTAGGGAGAGAGAATATTTCAGTATCTTTGGAGCACATGTGTGTTTGCTCTGCTTAACCACTGTCTCAGTGGTGTCTCAGTGGTCTCCAAAATTTAACAATCAATTTGTATGAAAATATTGTTATAAAGATTATTTTATATCACTAATTACCTAGCACAGTGCCTGAAACATTGTTGACAATCAGTAAATGACTAGAAGAAACTATTCAAATATGTGAAAATAGATGAGATAGATTTGGGCCAAATTTTGATGATGGGGAGGATATGATAATTTCTAAGAGAGTATAACAGGAAAGGGGAGATTAAAGTTGAGAGTATTTCCAAAATTTTAATTTGTGAGGTTTATTGGAAAATTAGGAAATTAAATAAATTGGAGATTCAAAGAGGACAACTCAGATTAGAAATTAAAGTTTTGTTTTTTTTTTCTTTTTACTTCTCAAGTTTGAATTGCTAAGCCAGTTTATCTAGGAACTAAAAATATGATTATATATTAGAATTTAGAAATTGACAATTCAGTAGGCAAATGAAATTCTGGGAGTAAATGTGAAAATTATTTGGGGGAACAAGTACCTGAGAAGTAAATCATGTCAAATGTTAGCATTTAAGATAGGCAAAGGTAAAGGGGAAGAGGAGAAAGTGCTGACAACAAAAATGAAGTAAAAGCAAGATACTTGAAAGCTTCTGGGATATTTGAATCCTGTACATAGTTATTATTGGCTTTTGGAAGAAACATTTGGAATTGTCAATAAGAATGTAGGCTGTATATTAGGTCAGAATAGCCTATGACCTAATTTGATGAGTTTGGCACCACAGAATTATTGGCACAGAACACTGGCTTAGTTTATAGGTTTTGTGTTTTTAATTGTTATTATTGTCACTAGATATTATTAATAAGGTATGGAAAACACAAAACTTGTTTATTAATTATCTGGGAAAAGTTTCCAATTAAATTTTAAAAGTTATCTTGATAAATTTTGAAATGTAAAATTGTTGTTATATATATATGAAGAAAATATTCTTAAAAAGTATTAGCTTGAAATGTTAAAAATCTTATACTTAAGTTCTTACTATGTGCCTTTTGTTTTTATTTGTCATATTTTGAGTTTCTTAAGACATTACTGTTTTCTAAGATTAATAAAACTTATATAGTAAGTACATATTCAAGTATTTGCATTAATTCACTTAAAATAGTTATGTCACTTCATGACTAAAATATTTGTTACATTTTTCACAATTAACATCACACCCTTTTCTTATCATTGTATCTTAAAATAGGTATAATGGGATTATTTCACATAAAATGTTAATATGTCTTTAAAGGGTGAATGAAAACATTTTCCACTTGAAAAGTTTTAAATCTTATTAATTTCAATTATGACTTTAATTTCCCCAAAATATTAGATTTGAATATGTATTTATTGTGCATATTTTAAAAATATTGCCATTATTTCCTTGCATTTGAGTTTATTTAAAGGGGTCACAAATAGTATGTTTAGGATCTCAGTAGAAAAATCTGAAGGAATAATATGCCTCCTAGTGTAAAGTAAGGGTAATATCAGCTTTCATTGGTACTGCATGGAATCACTTTCTTTCCTGCATATTATCATGCCATTCATTCTTCTACAGATCTATAAAGAGAAATTACATTATGTAATCCTGGATGTGTGGTCTGCTTAGAGGAGAAAAAAAATCTATTTTCTGTACATCTGTGTTGTAATAATTTGTGAATGGTAAATAGAATATGTAGATAAAATCTATAAATAGCCGTACTTAAAAATCAGAAATTTACCGATTCAGTAATTCTTAAAGGGATGTAAGTAAAGTTTTTTTAAACCTCTAAATAAAGCCATCTAACAATAAAAAATGTAAATAAATTCCCCAAATTGAAGAACATATACTCAAAAAAATCTAATGTATATCTATTATCCTAATGTATAAAAATAAATAAGATCATTTGGTGTTTTAAAACAAGTAGAATTTTTTTAAGGAACTATAGATTTTTATCCAAAATTTCTTAAATTTAACTTAGTCTTATTTTTAATGACATTTCTGTCAGTGGATTAACTATTATTCAGATTAGTGCAACTGACAAATGGCTGCCCAGATTTTAATAACCTCAAAGTTATTTAGGTTGCCAGATAAAATACTGGCTGGCCAGTTAAACTTGAATTTCATATAAACAATGACATTTTTTTTGTATTCAAAGTTGTCCCAAAATCGCAATATTTCAAATGTAATTTGCAGTATTTAGGCTATACTAAGACTAAAACTAAAGTCATTGTTTCTGATTTTCATATTTAACTGTTCATTCTGTATTTTATTTTTGTAAAGCTGGCAACTGTAAAGATTTGGAATTTTGATAAAATAACATTAAATGAATTAAACAATGTAATTCAAGTATTATAAGGAAATCTACCCATGCTAGGCATTTGATTATAACTAAAACTCAGAGCAATGGTTAGTTAACCTTACTAGTGCTAGTGGGTTAGCACTGTCAACATGGAACATTATTTCTTTATTTTAGAAAAACATTTCCACGTGCAGAAAAAAACAAAACAAAAACACAGTTAAACTTAGAAGTTGTGTTTGTGTTTATATAAAGAAGTAAATGTGTATGCCATTATTGAATGGTAATGTTTATGTTAGTCTTTTACATGTAATTACAAATAGGATGAAATTCTGGTTAAAGTTTCTGATTCATGATTTTTTTTTCTTTTTTTGGCAATAGTTCTTTTAATCGTTTTGTTCATTATAGTTTGAGATTTTTTATACATTCCTGACTTTTACATACTTTCTTTATTTTCAGGATCTAATGTATAGTTTTTAGGACCTTACCACTTCGAAAGGAACCTATGTCAAGAAGGCAGTGCTGGGCAGATGGGGAGAAAGGGACAATGCTTGAATTTGTTTCTGTAATGTTAAGGCTTTGTTTGAATATCTTTGTAAATATATCTGCCCAGAATCAGAATATACAAAATGCCTTTTTAAGACTGTTGAAGTAATAGGCTGTAGGAAATGCTTACAATGGCTAATTACTGTGGAGCTAGACAGACTGAGCAGGGAGCAGACCTTTTCCATTTGGCAGGGGCGTGATCTTGGACAGGTTCCTCTGCCTCAGTGACCTCATCAGTAACACAGGATGAGCACGTCCCTCTCTATGCTATAGATTCATTTTTACAGCCTGCAATGGGTTAACACCTACAACTCCCATAGAATAATTTTAAGTTTCATAGCAAACCCTTAATTACATTAGCTGTTATGGCAAGAATTAAAGTTAAACTGAACAATTAACTAAGAAGTCTCTGGCTTCTATTCTGTCCTATCTAATATAAAAAAAGGAAAGACATATGAGACCTATCTTTCCCAAATTTTGACTTTTTGCTGAGTAGTCAGAGAAATATAGTGCCTTAGCTTTACACTTTATTTGCATAGTTACATTTTGTTTTTTAAAAATACATGATCCAGAACCAGGTGTTTGAAATCTATAAAGACGTTTAATAATACCTTGGAAGTTATTTGGTAATGTTATGGGACAAACCAAAATGTCTACAAGAGGGTGTAATTGGTAAGCACCAGGGAGATATTCATATTAATACTAATTAATAACAAAGTCCCTAAGGATATAATAAGTATCCTAATCTTTGCTTAAATTGTGAACCTTTACATATTTACTCCTGCTTTAATTGGCTAGAAAGCTTTATTTCTTTGTAATTAATAATGGCCTAACTAAAAGTCAGATTTGCAAACAGGGAACATACAGTACTTTCGAAAAATTTGCTTGTTAATCTCTGCAAATAACAGTGTGGTTAAAAATAACATAATTACAATTTCAATTTAAATGCTTATTGGAAGGTAGAATTAAGCCACAAACTTCCTAAAGTCCAGGCATTGGGTTTGATTAATTTTCTGTTCATATGTTTGTGTTTTTATATGGACAGGTATTTTAACATTCCTGATTATTCAAGTAGACAACCTTTTCAAATTAGCAATAAAATTAGAAAATTTGGCCTAGCTTTAAAAATATTCCTGGAATTAAAAAATAAATTTATTTAGTCAAAGAAGCAAATGTATTTTGTTTTTTATGATGTTGTTTGAGCTATGTACAGTATGACAATTGCAAAACAATACCTAGAAAACAAAAACACATTTTGGGGTCCCACAGAACAAGTCCAGGCTTAGGAAGGTACTATACTATCATAGGAAGAATTGTACCTTATTGGAATATCTTCCTGTCTTTTTATTATTATTAATAGAGCACTACCCTTTTAAATGAAGGCAATGAGGATTTGTCACTCAGAAGAGAATGTTGAGTTCTGCTTTAAATTGCTTAAAAAATGGCCTAAAACATAGAGCAGTAAATTCAGTAATCTCTCTACATCAAAACTGTTGTGCTATAGAAGATTATGATTTGAAATAGTAAGTTCAGGCATTTTGAGCCAGAACACACAATACAGTAAAGTCTTGATATAAATGACAAGCAACATAAGAAAAAGAAAATGAAAATTGGTCTATAGTTTACCAATTTTGTGTGATGTTAGCACAAGCAGAAAGCTTTTTGATGCTTTAGTTCATATGTTCAAAAAATGTATAGAGTAGGAGGTATTTTACAGTCTGCAGGGCCCTGGGAAAATATGGCTCGGAAATAGACAAATTGAGAATAACACTGGCCCGGAACTTTCTAGTTGTATTGTTAAATCTTAATATCTTCTCCCTGAATTTCTCTTTCTGTCTCTCTATCTTTGTAAGATAATAATTAATAATACAACTATCTTGAAGAGAGGAGGTTAGAATTATCAGAAGTAATGTAAACACAATCCTGAATAAATTTTAGTAGATAATAAGAATTGAAAAATATGAAGGTCTTCACACCTAGTTCTTCTAATATGATGTTTTTAATCCAGTGGAAATTGATCATTGAAGAGGCACTTTTAAGTAATAAATGCAGGAAAAAAATCTGTTGGATAGTTTCATGCATGATATACCAGAATTTTTAAGGACATAGGGCATACATTTTGTTCAAACAATATTTTTATTTACTTTTTGTTCTCCAAAAGAACTATACAGCATATGAAATAAGCAAAAGAGATTATTTTAATAATTTTATATATAAAATCAAAGGAAATGCAATATAAATGATTATGATAATTTAGATGAATAAATGAATGAATAATTTTAAAATCTCAGTCAACAATTCAAAATTATCTACCAGATGTATAGAGTAAAAATCTTCACAGTATTTTTAAACTCCAAGCCCATCACTGTCTTCTGTTATGTTTATTTTCACATGTTAACATTATAAATTATTGATTTGTAATACACTAATAGACATTTTAGTTATAGTTATATTAACCTGCAGTGAAATAAAAATACTATGAAGGGGTAAAATAAAATATAGCATCCACTTTTATGATATATAATATTTTGAGTTAGCAAATCATATTATACTTTTTATAATGCACCCAAAATGCTGTTGATACAGAAATGAAATTGTCTCTTTCATGTGGAGTGTTTGTTTCTGTGTTTCTTACCTCTCTGAATTGTTTATTGGGTAACAAATGAACTGCAGGTAAATGTTCCTGATTCATTGTTCAAAAGCCTGATGTGTGGCATTGACTTTCTCATTTTCACTGAATTGCATAAGCACCTGGACTGCATTATTTCCTTCCTCTATGGCTAAGCGTCACCTTCCTTTTTGACCTTAGTTACAATGTGATCGCCCTGGACAGTTCATCATGTAGTAGCAGCACAGTGAGAGATTTCATTTGGAAGACAACAAGCTGGAGTCTCTATGGAATGAAAAGGCAAAAGTAAGGAACACCTGGAGCGGTTCTTTAGCTAATCACTTTGCTCCAGTTCAAGGCCATATTCTAGAGATCATCCTCTCCTAGTTTTCCCTACTGACACATGTGTTTTTTTTTTATTATCTTACAATTCAAGGTGCAGATTTTTATCCAAAACACTTTAAGTGTATTTCCTAATTATGTTAGAAACTGTTACTACCATTTTTTCTATGGTGATGTGGAAGTCAAATTGAGCAGCATGACTAAAGAACCCCTCAGTTTGATTCTGGGTCTGATAATTGTTGAGGGCATCAACTGCTTGGAGGAGTTTGACAGAATTATCTTCTATTAGCCTTTAGGATGAGGTTCAAATTCTGTCTATTCCCTTTGCCTCTTTTCTAGCACTAATAATTGGGGATACTGGAGATTTGAGTGGACAGTGTAACTTGTTCTCTTATTCCAGCAGCTGGAACAACTGTTAACTATAACCTTATACTATCAGCAAAGCAAAATGAAGGTACCTTTTAAATACTAAATTTTGAGTTTTTTTCTCCTCCAGTGCTTATTCCTAAGAAATACATGAGATCATAAATAAGTGAAGCTTTGTAATCATCAAGAAATCAGTTATGATTTCCTTGAAGATTTAGGCTTTAGAATGTTTTTTCCAGGCCATAAGAGTGACTTACTCTTGTGTATGGAAATTACACAATAAATTGAAAGATTAGTCTTAAAGCCAGTGATAAATTCATTTAAATTCAATTATCACTGAAACCTAATAACTTTACTCAAATATTTTTATCAACTTTCATCTCTCTGTATGTATCTATTCATCCATCCATCTACCCACCAACTTACCTACATTGTGTTTTAAAGGGCAAATATGACACACAAAGCACACTTTATGATGAAATATTCTCTGACCCAGACTGTTCCTAAAAAAGCTAGGTTTTTATTTGCACATTCCATAAATTGACCTATTCTTTCATTGAAACATTTTCCACTAACTTGAAAAGGATGTTTAAAGTTAGTATTTTTAAATGTGCTGTATTTCATTTGCTTTTTTTTACTTGGGTGATAATTTATTCATATTTTCTATGAAAAAGAACAATATAAATGTATAGTTGTATATACTAATAAATTATTAAGAAGTCACACAAAGGACCAATTCTTTTACTGGGAAATGTTTATTATGACTCATATATGTATTTATTTGAAAAATTACTGCCTCACAATGGCCAACATATTGCATAGTATTTCATTTAGGAGAACTTTCGATTTTGAACTTATTTGCTTATAGTTAATTCAATCAAGTAAAGTTTGAGACTAATGTTTATTATGCAAATACAGAGCTGTAGTATACATGATGTTCCTCCAGTGTCTTCATGTTATATAATTAATGATAACAACAGACAAATTAAAAAATAACCTTTGTAAAATTCAGTATTTTCCTGCCTGAGGAAACTTTATTTTTAACTTTCCTCTGAGTAGTTAAATTTTTAGGAGCCCTGCAAGTAATTTTGTCTCCTTTAATTGCAGTCACATGTTTAACAAAAGACAGTAAATAATTTATAGTGCAGTTCAGACTTTAATAATATTTACTATTTATTGAGAACTTACTATGTGTTAAACCAGTGATAGATTAATTTCCTGACTGAAATCATTCCATTCCCACTACAAACTTTTCCCACATAAAAAGAAAAAACAAAACAAAACAAAACAGGGGCCTCCCCTGGTGGCGCAGTGGGTTAAGCAACGCACTGCGAAGCAAATCGCAGCCACTGCAGCACGAGTTCGATCCCTGCTGCCAGCCAGGGGGGGACCCACATGGTGTGGCAGACCTCTCCTGCTGTGCCCGCTGCTCCCCTCAGCAGTGTACTTCTGTTGATCTGCCTGTTCTGCTCCCCGCTCTCTGTGGTGAATCCTCTCACCCCCCTATACCTCTGGCCTTTACCCCAGTGCTTGTATGCATAATAAATAAATCTTTAAAAAAAAAAAAAAAAACAAAAACCTAATGTTTGCCTCAAGGTCATACTTTTGATAAATGAATGATAGGGATTTGATTTTAGTTTTCTAATAAATTAACTGCCTCCTCAAAATAGTCCTTAACTAAAGTTTTATTTTTAATCTTAGTGTTTTCATATTTATCCAATAGTTTTTTCAATGGGGTTATTTAGCATTTTCACAGAGCTATTAAAAACCAATCAATTTTGGACTTGATTATTAATAGGATATGCAATCTCATATTAATCATTAACTAAAGGGATTTATCTTTCATATCATAGAACAGAACAGAACCACCATAACTTTTCTATTAAAAAACAACTGATATAATTGTGGAGACTGTAAGAAATTAATACAAAGACTGATTTCCTTTTAAATTTAAATAATATTTAGATGATTTTAATATTAACTTTTAAACTTCATTCAAAAATAAATATTGCTACTTAGTCCAAGATGATAAACCTAAAAGAAAAAAAAAGCCAAAAGTTAAAGTTGCCTGTATTAGTAAATAATAATACAGTATACTCTATCAAATTTGAATTTCAGATAAATAATGAGTATTTGTTATATGTGTCAACAATTTGACACAAACTTATAATAATAATAATAAGCTATATTTATGCTTATCTGGCAACATTATACCTAGTGGAGTATATTGATTACACCTTGCTATTATTTATTCTATTGATAATAGTATGAAATTCACACAGTTCTATACCACTATCACAGAGAGAGCAGAAAGATCACTTACTAATTCATCCTACTTTCCTAAAAATGAAGCAGATTTTTCTTCAGTGCTAATCCCTCCAGTAAATTTGCCAAGCACTTGTTGTTACTCACAGTACTGATGAACTTCTATTAGAATAGAATAGAAGCTCCATGAGTCATGCTCATGGTCAGTCAGTCCTTAGAACAATGCCTACAACACAGGGGGCATTAAATTGATGTTGACAACATAACAATGGAATGTGCTGTCTGCATTTATACTCATAGTAGGCATTCAACAGATATTATGGAGGGAAATGCATACATTTATCTAACCATTGATAGAAGCTCAAAAATGTTGGAGTGACACTCTGCCAAAGGCAATGAACCAGCCATTTTATTTTACTGCCTGTCCCCCTAATACTGATTTTGTGTGGGAAAAAATAAGTGAGTATGTGAGCCTTGTTCCTCGGCAAACTTCTAATCCCAAGGACCACTGATAGATGAAAAGGCTGCCTGCAGCATAAAGAGTTATGTGAATGCTGACGGCAGCTCTTTGATTTCCATTTCACTCCCACAAACGCCATTTCAGAAGCTGCAAATCTTGGCAGACCCTCAAGGAGGTGGACGCCCCTGTTATCCAGAATAGTGAATTGAGCTTGAAAAAGTGTGCTCAGTCAGTATTGCTACCGGAAGAAAAAAATGACCCTAGCACATGATAGATGAATACTTCTATCTAACACTGGGGTAACAGAAAAAAAGCTGCAGTCATTAGAGTCACACATGACATTATATAATGTCTTTGCATCATCAAGTCTATTAAGATAATGTATGGAAAACATGTTTATTCATCTGGCAAAAACTGATAAATAAATAAAACTTTTAAATAAATAAACAGAGTGCCAGTTCTGCTGAATAGTCTCATGTGAACACTTCATTTACTGTTTAGCTGAAGGCTGAACAGGACAGAGCAGGCGCCAACTAGACAATAACTTTTAAATATAGATGAGGCTTTATTATTAAGTCTGCAAGTTCAATATCTGTGAGAACTGCTTGGAAAAGTCATGTATGGTCCTTTGGCGTTTTTCTCATTTGTCCTTCTCTTGTTTTGTCCTTTCATTAAGAACTTTAATTCTTAACATTCTATTCAACATCTTAACATGTCACAGGAATATAAGGAGTCTTTGGTATATCGTGAGTTATATACATATTACATGCTGATATTCATCACTATCAAAATGCATTTGTTCTGAGCATATCTTGGTCAGTTTTGGTCCAACTATTGCTTTGATAAAAATAATATAAAAGAATCTGGAAACAAATCCAATTATTTGAAAAGTTCATATAAAATTGTGATAGTGCAGTAAATTTGGTTGAAAGATATATTTGATCAGCCATAAATATTCTAGTCATTAATTTTAAAGCATTTCAGAGAAAATAGAGTTTTGTAATGTACCTTAGATTGCAAAGATTCAGAATACCTAGAAACCTACTAAATGCCACAATTTGATTAATATTTGACTACCTCATCTAGCTGGAACATTGCAGCCCTATTTAAAAGCAAGAATTAAGTCAGAGGCGATATTATGAAAAGTGATGCAGTCATTGCCCGAATAGTAGAGACATTGTTGGGAAAAGATACACATAAAAATATATTTAAAAACATTGTTCAAAAAATTGGTTGGCATTGAATGGATATAACAGAATTTTGTCATTCTACTTTTCTTCATGCTTTCATTTTATATATACAATATGTTTATTTGTAACTAGTAAAAATAGACCTTGCTAATATTGTTTTAAAATTATTTCTATACACTGAACTAACAATTTTTGATAAGCTAGCACAGTTCATTCTAAACAGTATTGATCAACAATGCACATTAGATTCATACAAAATAAGAGAATTAAGCTAATTTTGAGTGGAAATAAATTTACCTGAACACATAGATACTCCTTTTTTACATTTAGATAGCAGAAAGAATAGAAAAGTTGAAAAAAAGTATTTATCTCATCATTGCAATGAATTGATAAAAATAAATGCCCATATACGCATCTGTTTAAACACCTATACACTTATTTGCATTTTTTTAGGATATTACATTTTGCAAAAAAGATTGCATTATGAAAAATCATCAATTTGGTCAGGTACAATGGAAAAACTTAGATTCGACCTGAAAGGCAATCTGTCCTTTTGAAACATGCAGATGGATCTGTGCTGCAGAAAGAGTTGCTGACAGTTAGTAGAAGCATAAAGTAATAAAAAGCAGAGACAGGGAAATTGGAAAGTGACGAGGAATAGGGACTCAGGTTAGGGCTCACTTTGAGGAACTGTACTTTGGAATATGAATTTAATAACCAGAATTATAATTATAATATAAAATCAGTATTTATATTTATAAAGAAAAGTCAAGGCATCTATCACACAGGAAAAGAAAATGCAGTTGCATCTATGTGTAATAAAAGAATTTTACCAAAGGAGACAAGTAAAATAAGAAAACACACTGAAATTTAATTGAACAGAAAAAGTTATGATTTTATATTCTTGTAGTTATGATTTGTTTGGTAATATTCATGTATCTTTCTGTGTTTTTGAACTACACGATTAAATAATGAGCCTTAAGTAAAAAGAGAAATTCTATAGGCAACCGAAATGTTAACCTCTTCAAAAGATAGCTGCAACACTAAAAATATGCCACACTTTTTTTCAACTTTTACATTGTTGATTCTGTGACACAGTGAGGTGACAAGGCACATTCAGGGTGGTGTGGCTGAACTGTGTGTCATGGTGTAGATGCAAAATGCAAATGTGGGGACAAGAGGTCTTTTTAAAATAATGAAATACATAAGCATTCCACTATTTCTTAATTCTCTAAGTATTAGTTTCAATGTGTAAGTTATAAATGTATATTTGATCATATATTTTTGATGGTATTCCTTGGGTAAACATTGAATACATTGAATAATTTCTCAGTGACTACTGTGTCACTATACTCATGGAAGAATGTTTGGATAGGATATCTAGAATTTTAGAAGAATGATACTAAATACATCCAAAGAATTATGATTTTCCAAATTCAAATTCATTTTGAATAAAAATTTAATATTAATAATTTAAATTTGTTATTGTTATTATATTCCTATTCTCCAAGTTAAAGGTAGCTAACCTGCTCTTTAGTTCAGTTGGCTAAACTGATTATATTTCCATATGTTTATTAGTCTGAATATAAATAACATTAAGACAGGTATTAGTCCCTACTTTTTTTTAACTTCTCTACTTTTCTGAACTTGTGACTCATTTTCTTGAGTGTGCTCTTAGAATATTTCTATCTGCTAAAACGACCTTCTGAGAAATGTCATAAACAAATGAGATGCTCCTTAAGATATTTGACTCCATTTAAGAGTAATACTATTAGATGAAAGAGTCATGCAAGATTTATTATCACAAGTCAAACACAGTTCTCATAGGTTTGTAACCTGATTGTGCAACACTTCCCTACTCCCACCAAATAAAGTGCAGTCAGTTTTTACACAGTGAAACTAATGTTTAATAGCTACATTAATCAGATTAAGAATTAATTGTTCTTATATATAAATAACTAATCTTCCTCTAGCAAAAATTTTCCTCAGAGCTGTACCTTTGTATATGTACATATGTCTGTACTTTAAATAATAGTCCGAAATACATATTAAGAATCTATGCGGGCCTCCCTGGTGGTACAGTGGGTTAAACGCAGCACTGTGAAGCATTCATGGCACAGCAGCGCAAGTACAATCCCAGGCCAGGGAGGGAACCCGCATGGCATGACAGACCTCTCCTGCCTCGTCCGCTGCTCCCCTCAGCAGTGTATTTCAGTCGATCTGCCTGTTCTGCTCCCCATTCTGCTCTGGTGAATCCTTTCATCTTCAGTGACTTTGGCCTGTACCCGAGCTCTGGTATCCATAAATAAAAATAAATCTTAAAAAAAAAAATCTGTACAAGGCATTGCATATTTTTAAAGACAGACGAAAGGCACAAGTGGTTATTGAAAGGAAGAAGGCTCTTAAATCTCTATTAGTCGGAAAAAACCCCAACAGTCATTAGCTCACAGTTATCATCTAAGATACATGATCTTCTACGTGACATACATATATTTTATGAATAAAACCTTATAACCAGATTTTAAATGATGCTTCACATTAAGCCAGTGTTTTGTTATAGAATATGAATTCTTAGAAATATGTAAGTGAAATCCAGGTTTATCCCAAGAAGAAATATATATATATATTTTTTTTGCAAAGGCATCGAAATAGAATCATGATGCCCATAGAGTTATAATCTCCCTCCCCCTCACCTTTCTCCTTGAGGTTTAGTGTAATTAAGATATGAAATATAAAAATCTTAAGGTCACGTGTTCTAAATAAATTAATGTGTTCACTGAGATTTGTAATTTCTATATTAATGTATAAATCTAGAGGAAAAAGTACAACTTAATTTAGTGAAAAGTTAGCTCTCTTAAAACAAGACTTATTTTGTTCATCTAAAATTGTATTTTCTTGAACACATAAAAAAGTTTAGGCATACATTCTAATGCCAATGTCTATACCAATATCCATAATTACTATTCACAAAATGTAAAGCACAAAACAGATATGACAATATAATACTCTACTTGTGCAGAATATATAACAGGCTCAACTCCTAATTGCTAGTAATGGTCAATTAAATATTTTTTTTCATGAACATACACAAAATGTTAGAGAAAAAATGTGTAATTACAGAATTGCTTGAAGTGCTTTTAGTTTGTATTTATCTTTTGTCAGCTTATTAGAAACATAAGAAAACCAGTCACCAGAAACAATAGCAGAAAAAAATTTGATTTTCTTTTTATTTTTTACAAAAAACAATTAAAGATCTATACCCTAAAATGTTAGACAATTACTCAGTCGGTTTTGTGGTACTCAGATATTTTATTTGAATTGTCATACAATGTTAAAGTCATGGTTCTGATCATGAATCTTTACACTCGTATAGAACATTGCAGAATTCAAATCACTGTGGAAAGCTACACAGTGCTTTCTTAGTCTACTATTCTAATAAACTTGTTAAAATTATATACAAGGGAACTGTTTAATTTCATTTCTGGAGTGTATGCACTATTCATTCATTTATCCTTTCATTGATTTAAAATTTACTGAGGACTTACAGGTAACTGGGAAAGCAAATACAAGTGAAATATGGTCTTGATTTGAAAAGTGCTATAATTGAGATAACGAGATATTTGCAAGCATGACATCATATCAGTCAAGAGGCTTATCATTGTTAAACATTGAAATCAAAACCTAATCCTGAAATCCTGCTTTAATACAAATTTCAGAAAAATATATTAGAATAAAATCAATTACAGAAAAATTGAAGTAATAAAACATCGTTTCTGGTGTTTCTACTTTTGAATATAGGGAACAGTCACAAAATTAGGTAGATGGCATTAACACAATTAAATGAAAGTGCATGGCTTAAAAATTTTAAAATAAAGTTATGTAATATAACATATACTTAAATATTTTTCAAGAAGAAAAAGCAGTTGCAATATAAATGGAATATTGTTTCATTTAATAACTTCTAATAGCTGGAAAGGAAAAAAATGCATGTATTACTATATATGCAGCAGCTTAAAATTAAATTATTTGAAAGGTCCATAAAGATGACTTTCCCAAATAAGCCATTTTAAATTTCTATTTAGAAGAAACAAGAAGAATAAATGGCATGATTTTAAATTGCTCACTTGATGTAGTCGCTACAATAGGAAAATGCTAAAGAAAGCTAGTATTCTCTTAATTATATGTTACTTTGGTGATCACTGTCTATCCTTTAAAGCAGTTTTATAAAGCAGTTTATAGATTCATTGTGCTGATGAAAGCTATTTCAGTTAAACAATATAAGTAAATAATTACACGGTCAACTATATGAACTTTTTCTCTCAGGTTCTTGATATGGTTCTTATGACGTATTTATGTAAGAACTGGTAATTGTCCCTTTTCCCCTAAAACACATTTTAAATTTATGAATGTACACCTTGTTTTTAATCTCCATTAATGGGTCAGGTGCTAAACAAATTTAAGCAAGCACAAAATTTTGCATGTTTAGATTAATTAAATCATTAAACCAGTAGTTGTTATGCTGCAAATATCCATTTGGCCCTGTTGAATTTATTATCTAATATCTGTGGGCACTGATTAGCAGTTTTGCTCATTATTAAACTGAACTTGTTGCATAAATCAAGGCCCTAAAACATTATTTAGCATGGTTGTTCCTTGAGCCATTCTTAACCTTTCTGGCTCAAATGCTTAGTTTTACAAAGATAAATATGTATTAATTTCTTGAGCATAATCTTGAATATAAACCAGCAGAATTTGTACAATTTTCTCTGAGTTTGTATATCATTTCTATTATAACTCTATGTTTAATTTTCCATTTAATATAAATAAAAAGAGAAACTGTAAGAAATTTACTGTCTTTTGCATGTTCAGGTTTTCATTAGAGTAAAAACTCTACAGTTATATATATTTTTTAAATTTTTTCATTCTATTTTCCCTTTAATTTATATATATTTGACATCAATTGTAATCCCCATATAGTCCCCATCACCATATCACCAGTGCACTTATTTTAAAATGTTCTTTGTAGGTGATTCCCAAGTGGTACTTGAGAAAAGTGAGCCAAAGCAAAAAAAAAAAAAAATTCTAGTAAGGTAATGAATTATTAAATAGTATACTATAGGAGGCAGTTCAGTCAAATAGATTTCAAATATTTCTGCTGACTTTTTAAGTTATTTAACATATCATCGTTAAGTCAAAATAGTCATCAAGAGGTAGAGAGCATTATTTCCACATACTTACTGAGTTTTTGACTCATTCACTTAATTTAACATTTAAAATTCCTGAAGACTACAAATAACAAATATCTGGCAATCTGTGTTACATATAAGAGCAATAATTTATATTCTGGTGGAGTATGGGTGAGTTGTAGTGAGGATAGCTCAATGTTCCTTCAATTAAAAATAAACAGATTAATTAATTTAAAAATGCAATTTATTTATCCTGAATATACATATTATGTAGATATGTAAATCTATATAATGTGCATATGTAAGTATGCATATTATCTGTAAATCTATAAATTCATAAGACTATTTATATAGGACCCACCCTGGTGGCGCAGTGAGTTAAGCAATTCACTATGAAGCAAATCACAGCCACTGCAGCACGAGTTCTATCCCTGCCTCCGGCTAGGGAGGCGACCCACATGGCACAGCAGACCTCTCCTGCCTTGCCCACTGCTCCCTTCAGCAGTATGCTTCTGTCAATCTGCCTGTTCTGCATCCTGCTCTGTCTGGTGGATTATCTCACCACCCCCACACTCTGGCCTGTACCCCAGTGCTTGTATGCATAAATAAATAAATCTTGAAAAAAAAGAATATATATACATCTAAATACATGGATATATATACACACATATCTATACTTATACAAATATATCTATTTCATTTTTAAAATTCAAAAACTTTCTTAACAATGTTCAGTTTGTTCATGCATGCATTAAAGAATCATGTGTTCAGAAATGTAACAGAGAGTAGATAAATTAATGGAAATTCAATACAACAATTTCTTCTCTGCCTGGGAAGTGGACATGTAGTGTTAATATTCTTTTTTTTTTTGATGTGCATGGAATAATGGGATTTTATATACACAACAGTGTTAAATATTTCTTTTCTTATATATATTAAATATTATATCAAAACAATGAATCTTTCTTTTAACTTGTGTAATTACAATATATTCTTGTTTAAAAGCTTATTACGGTTATATAATCTTATTGGTTAAGATCATTATTTTTATGTTCAGTAGCATTGCACAATATACAATATAGGATAATGTGTTAAATGACCATGTGCATTCAATATACAGTCTAATTCAGTGTGTTTTTTTAAAAAATCTTGTTCTGCTAGAAGTTTACACCAAATTTTACTTTCATCTTGTAAGGTTAGAGTCTTTATTATTAAATGAATTACCAGTGGCATGCATGTGCTAAAACACCTAACACTCTTTGGCAAGTTTATATTTGTTCATCTTTACTCAAAATAGTAATAATTCCTAGATGTTAGAAGTTTGCATCTGGAAATGTAATTACGAGTAGCTATTAAAGTTAAACAAATTTGTGCCACTAATAATAAAATGTTTATGTATTTTTTTTAAGTTGGTGCCAAGATCCCAAATTCTTTGTTATTAAAAATTTTGCCATCGCTGGGGAATTGGAAGTTAAAAAAAAATCTTCTCCCAACGAAGAAATCTTCACAAATACAGTAAAGAAAGAAAACATGTTTGTTATTGAATATCTGGTTTTGATGAACATTGTATGAGGTCCTCTGAGAGATTGGAAGAACAGAAAGGATTTTCACCCTTTTATATAACCAAGCAAATGTAACCCATTACACACATGCTTTCAAGACAACTAATGCATCAGCCCTGAAGAAAGAGAACTTGATAACACCATTCAGCAAATTTAATTCAAGTAACTATCTATACCTAGTAGGTAGGGTGACATGTGACTACCTGCATTAGCTTATTGGCATTTGCCAACAGGAAAAACAAGCTTCTCATATCTTTATAATATGAAGTAGCTGCAACTTGAACTGTACTCATGAAATTTGGTTTCTACCTGCCACAGGAAAAAAAAATAGGAAAACTGCTCCCTTGACTTTACATTTCAAAAAGATGGGACCCAAGTTCCTGAGAGAGATTTTAGTGGTCAATAGTTAACAAAAGGTCTATCCTGTTTTTGAAAGGCCTTATGTAATTTTTAAACATAATAGTACCTACAAAATCAGCATTGTAGTACAATCAAAGATTTTTAAAAAATTCTAAGAAACAGGAGGGGGAAGGAAATCTTTTCCTTTACTTTCAACAAAATATTAAGCCCCTTATTTTAAAATTTTATTTTTCCTTACATCATCAAAATGTAATTTATTCTCAAAAAAACCTGATGTTAGTTTGGCTATCTAACCATTTACAATATAGGCTGTGTTCATCATTAGTTTTCTTTCCAAGAACTTTATTTTCCTTGACATATGCGATTGGAGAGGTACATTGTTTTATATAAATTTTCAACTAGATATTTTTTTCAGAAAACAAAGTTCCATGCTATTTTTCTCCTTATTTTTAAATTCAGATTATGCTCAAACATTATGACTTTCTAAATAGAATACTGTTTTCCTTAGAGTGCTATGGGCATATCGTGTCTCTTTTTCCTCATATGACACATCTCTTAGTCATATTATTCTAACTTGGGAAAATATTTTATCTTGATGTATCACTTCTAATAGCTTAAATTTAGCAAGCCCTATTAGCATGTAGCTACATTGTGAAGTTCCACAGTATGTTATATTAACAAAATATAGTTCCTTCGGTTAAGTCATACTATTTATTGCCTTTAACACCACTTTCTTTGAAATAAAAATCATGATTAGCTTACAACATATACACATCCTTTATATATAATACTGCTAACATATATATGTCTATATATGATAATATTTAGTATATTGTTATATATTAATATTAATTTTCCATATACTGAAAGGTAGTTTGCTGATATATAGAAGAATGTGGTATCATTTATATGAAAATCACATAAAGAGAAAAGGAAAGGGAAAAATAACTTTATTTCTACATTTCAGAGTTCTTAATTGAACCATATTAAAAGACAAATGATCAAAAAATAAAAGTATATTATCACGCATACTTTACGTATGTTGGAGACATACAGGAAAAATTAGTAACTCTCTAGAAACTACCTTTCAGGAGTATAACGATTACAAGTCTATTTCATCCTTGGATAGTATTCCTTCTCTTTCATTTTCATGAAAAGTTAAAGTTAAAAACATCTTCTGGCTTTGCCCTCCTTGTCTCTAAATTTAGGTTATTTACACATAGACAATTGACTCTTGCTTTGGGGTGTTGAAAAAAAATTTTTCAGTCTCTGTAACCATTATCAAATGGTTTGCTCTTGTAAGAAAACAACTTTGTATTGTAATGTTTTCCTCTACGTACAGGCTAATACAAGCTTGCTCATAAAGTGATATCTCTTACAGATATAATAACAATTTTACTTATTTTTTACATCACTAGATCTACATCAAACTACTTTTCATTATATATATAGCCATATACAAATATATATTCAAATTTTAGAATTCTATCACAATCTCTTCATGAATTTATTTTTAAAATTTAGATATTAATTTATTTAATTCCATGTATTCTAGGAGTATCATTAGAAATTCTGTTATACCACACGAAAATCTAGCACTTTTTATACAATACCATTGACATGCAATGATAAGAAGAACTGCTCAGAAGATGATTTTCAATCACAAATCTGTTTGTACACATTGGGTACATATAAGAACAATATCTCATAAGACACCAAAGATGCACCATGTAATTTAATAAATCTTGATAAATTATTCCAAATTTAGCTAAGATTTCAGACTACTGATATAGATCCAAGAATTCATGATTTCTCTATTTTTGAAACATTATCTTTCCTTGGGCCATTATTATTGGTATCACTTCAAGTTACAGTGAAAAATAAATGTCTTAGGAATGTTCATTTCACAAATAAAATAGTAGGGAAGTCACCACCTTGAAATATTATCTTTTTCTTCTTCATCTTAATTTTTTACTCTCTTCCATTATCAAATCTGTCCATGTATTTCACTTTCTAAATAAATGGGTATATAAAATAGCCTTAACCCTTCCATAAGCAACTATTGAAAAAAAATTATTTTTTTCTTCATATTATCTCTGTCCATTTTTCTAAGTCATTTTCCTTCAGTGTTTTATAGAAAATTAGGTGTTATTTGTCTAACAACATACAAAATAGATAAAATGGGGGAATGGAACAAATCAGTTACAGTGAGAATATATTTATCTGGAATGAAACAATATAAAATTTTCAACTGATGGAAATTTACTTTCTGAATTTGACTTTTAGTCAAAGAATATCACCAAAAAAGCAAAGGAGAATGATAATCCGTTTTTTAATGTACTATATGTTTCTAGCTTACAATATAGAATCAGTTAACTTCTTTTATTATACTGAACTGATGTATCTTGTTTCATGTCAATGCAACTTGAAAAGTTCTGAAGTATCAATGTAGTACTATGTTTGAAGTAGGCAAACAGTAAATATAATGTTTTAAATAACTCTTTTACCTTTCTTATTAACATCTTGATCTCTAATTTAATGAAGACATTAGGGTTAAAATAACGATTCGTTCTCAACATACTAGATACTTATTAAAAATTGTTCACTCCTTTTCCCATAATATTTTGTGTCTTAAGGGACATAAAGCACTGACCTGTCCTTAATGGGAATTGTAGACCAATACCTTTAGGAAATATATAAAGCCTCTTTCTAGTGTGCTTATTTGGACACCATTTATTGAGAGATACTACTAAAAAAGACTCACATCAATTTTATACTCTCTGGAAGACTCTACTATTCATCAAATTCTGACCTCACATCAGTGGCAGATAGTTTCAATTTTTTTTCTTTTCATTGTCCTATTTTCAATAGATCTTTTTCTATCAATATTATCATGTGAATATATTTTATTTATGTTACTATTTAATGTTCAAATTAGTACAGATATTTTAATTCATCATTTTAAATTATTTGTCATCTTGTTATCCTACCTCTGTGAGTCTCTCCTCAACATTTTGCGTTAAGAAAACTAATCAAGATTTGTGCTATTTAAATTTTATAAATCCTTTAACCATTGCAGATTTTTTTTCTGAATATCCAAAATTCATTGTTGCTAGAACTATAAATTAAGATATGTTGTAGGCCAATTGTAATTCTGAGTTAGCCCTTCTTCCCTTGAAGCTTAATTCATAGCTGATCATTACTTGCTACATGCTAATTGATTTCTTTTTAACTTGGCTTCCTTATGTATTGCAGTAGGTAAAATTACTTTACAGGACACCAAAATGATATTTTGCTTTTAGTTTTCCTTTTAGCATAGTTTCAATCTGTGAAAAGTAGTTTGACTTATATTGCTTTAGTTTTTATACTACTACATTTTTAACATGATTCATCATCAGATAAATGCAATATTTGAAAAATATCTTACAAACTATTGACATGAAGAGCTGCATGAAGTATAATATATTCTGGAACAACACATCGGAATTGCCCATTTTAAGTATAAAACAACAAACCAGGGGTCTCCCTGGTGGCAAAAGGGCTTGAGTCACAGCAATATGAAACTATCCATAGCCATTGCAGCATGAGTTGGCTCCCCAGCCAGGGAGGTGACCCACAAGGTACAACAGACTTCTGTCTCACCCATTGTTCCCCTCAGCAGTGTATATCTGTAGCTCCATCTTCTCTGCTCCTCACTGTGTCTCTGGTTACTCCTCTCACCCAGCCACCCTGCACCTCTGGCCTGTATCCAGTTCTTGTATGTATAAATAAATCTTAAAAAAAAAAAAAACAACAAACCAAGTCTAATAACAAAACAATTAAGAAACAGATGATAGATTTATGCCAATATGTTCAGATACGTTAACACATATTCCCCTAGAATTCTTCTTCTGAAACAAACATAGATAACAAGTTTTTCATTTAATTATCATAAATCAACATTCACTTGCAACATTAACTTGAAATATTAGTTAGCAAACAGAAACTGAAGTACATATTATTTTTTAAATCAAATAAAATCATAATCTTAATGCATTTTTAATTTTTAAACATGAATTGATAGACTATAATATATGGCTTTTATTTAATTTGGATACATATATATTAAAGAGTCCTTGTGTCAAACTAATTATTATGTTATATTTATACCATATACTGAAATTTTAAAAAAAGTTTTTGCAGATCTATAAAGCAAGATATAGACTTACATGTAAAGGAAATACATATTTTAATCTAGAGAGAGTACTTTTCCTTTTAGCAGTAGTTTTAGGATTTCTAAGACAGGGTGTTTATGACCTAAACTGTGATTAGATATCAAACATATTAACAATTTTTAAATATTCAAAGATTTCTTCCCAAAACTTCAAATTTAAACATTGTCATGTGTTAAAAAAATCACTATGGAATACAAATATAATCAATTTTGTCGTTTTTCTTTAGTTTGAATAATATAAACTTATATAATTGTATTAAAAATGGTAACTTTGAGCAACACAAACCATGTGTGCATGCCATCTTTAGAAAATGACTGAGGTTTTATTTTTCTTTTAGTTTTTTCCTTATCCTTCCATTTGATTACACATTTACATATGAACAAAACCTATGAAAGTCTGCTTTAACTGACCTGTAAGGAATGCCAATCATAGTTTCTTGAAATGGCACAATATAAAATTATGCTTTATAAAATAACTGTGTGAAATGACAGTACTCATGTAATTCTCCCAGATGTAAGATTATTCATTTTGATTGGTTTCAATCATCTGTATTTCTTTAATTATAAAACTTTTAAATCATGTGTAAAGTTATTTGTAATATGAAAAACCTGCTGTATTGGAAGACAGGATATGCAATAGGGAGCTCAGACTGATGTTCTTCCATGAACCAATTGGGCTTCCAGTCACGATGATGACTGACTTGTCAAGAGACCCCTTATCTCCCCTTATACATTGGGGTACTTAAAGGTCCATGGAACACTAAATCTGAAATCATGTTATCCTACCTGTCCATCCCATACAGCTACTTCAAAATTAACTTTTGTGACTCTATTCTAAATTTTGTAGTAATTGATCAGACTTTTCAGATTTTATTGTTTTATTTCAAGTACACTGGTTCTATAAAACCTGTAAATATTGGTAAGATTAAAAAGACACATAGACATACATTATAAGGTCATACAGTAATTATTAAGTTAGTTAAGTTTAAATGTATAGGTTACATGTACTCAACTTTTAGGAACTGGGTGAGCAATAGTAAACCACTAAAGCAGGTAAAAGTTAACATTTAATATAATGTCCTCATTAAAAAAGAACAAAAGGAAAACAGAAGTATGGAAAATCACTCAGAAGTATTGATTATTAAGTAATTTAAAAGTCAACTTTTGTTCCTGTTCTTTCTTTGTGAAACAAGGGAAAGTTTTTAAAAAAATGTTCTCATAACAGTAGATTTGTAATTTCCCTGGAAAAATGTGATTTTTCTCTGTTATTTCTTCATTTCAAGGTACTGCTTTCATTGGAACCCCAGACCATACAATTACATAAAATATGTTATCCGTCAACCGTATTGAGTTTCCTGAATTGTATTCAAGAAAAGAATTTGTTTAATCAGTTTTAAACATAATCCTCAGGAATTTTATCCTATATAGCTTTTTCTAGTGAATGTAGAAAAATGAAAGGCAGGGTGTGACAGATTTGAGGGCAAATAATTGATTTAGAAATTTTCTTTTGCATAGATGTTCATTTCTTTAAATTTTAAACAGTTTAAAAAACATGAACCATATATGGGTATATAAGTATATATGCATATATATGTGTTTGTGTGTATATGTTTGTGTGTGTATATATATAGTGTGTATAAATATATATATTTATATATATATACAACACGTACACATGCAATAGAGGTTTTCTCCTTTGAGTGCAAAATAAAATAAAAGTAATAACAGTAAAAAGCCGATGGGCAAAAATTGATTCATAAATGAGATGGTGGCATTCATCTCAACGCTCTTATTGGAAACCTAAATCTTAGTAAATTTGTAGCCTAAGGATACAATGGGCTTAAAGGATTTCTGTCTCTGAAGAAAAATTAGAAGGCCTTTGAGGTAAGGTAAATGGAAAAGGTTGTTTGGGCAAATGTGGAGCTCTAGCACTATTAAATGTTAAGCACCATCAGGGGGTATCTCAGTCATTAACAAGAGTGGCATGTAGGAGATTGTTTCAAGCAGGAGAAAAATTATAGATGGCTATGTGAAGGTGGCCCAATGCCATAGGGAAGTTCTGTCAAGCAAGAAATGATTTTTTGCAAAGTTATTGTAAAGAAAAAGTGAAGAGGTTATGACCAGTTCTTTCCCTCTTTTCTAAATTTTCCACAAATGTGAAAGAACAAGATAGTTGTATGAGAGATAGAGAGAATTCTTGAAGCTTGGTCTTTCGTTCATTTAACCAAAACCCTGTAGGTCACTGGATATGAAAAATTTCAAGAATTATTATATTCCTATGTTTTGACATTCTTGATTGTTGGGTCACTGTTTTATTTGGTGTGAAAGTTTGACACATCATTGAAAAATCTCCAAACTTTTGTTTTGATTTTATATTATTTTTATTAAGGTAACATTAATATGCAACACTGGATATGACTGAGATGTGCTTAACCACAGCACACTCACCACCAAATCACCATGGTTCTCCACCACAGTCTATTGTGCCTCCTCCCACTCTAATCACCTCCCTCCCACTAAGTAGCCTAAGTTTTACAGATTTTTAGGGTTTGGTTTTGTCTGACTCTGTTCTGTTGTGTACATTCACATTTGAATGAAGTCATTAGTAGTTGTCTTTCTCCTTTTGGCTTATTTTGCTTTTAATGATATTACAAGTTGACTTCAGCATAGCTGCACCATGTTTTCATTTGAGAAGGGGCCATTTAAAAAACAATTCAGGAGTTTGTCTCTGAACATTTTAGAAACTTGAGTACCACATAAACACACCAAGAATTGTGTTGTTAGCAGCTACTTTCACAAGGCCCTTCATCTGCCAAAGCTGAGAAATTACCTAAGATTCTGAGTTCTGGAAGAAGACATCCATATTCTCCCAGCTGGAAGCATGTAGTGATGACAGCAATTACCTAAATCTCAGGGGTACATTTAGAATGAGAATTTAACAATGCTCTTAGATTTTCCTTAAAGAATAGTTCAAAATTTGGTAGCCAATTAAGAAAATATCTGAAATATTATTTTTATTTTCTAAGTTGTTCACTTTGTCTTAATACTTATATTTTTTGTAACTCATCTTCATTGCTATTATGTTCTAAACAATGAGGTATTAAAATTATTTTCCATTTTCTTTTAAATCAGATTTATTTATCTGGTAAGAGTGTTAATGATATACTAAAATGAAAATATCTTACTTTAAAAACAAGCAAAAATGTGAATACCATAATGAGATGAGGTTTTCTTCTCCTATTTTGGGGAACAAAATACTTGTATTAATTACAAACTTTGAATTCATCCAAATTTTCACCCTAAAATTTCTCATCATAAGCATATTATGTAATTTTTTATAGTAGATTTTTTACTATTCTTAAATAGGTAGAAAAGTATAGGCACATTGGTGTTTGCTCTGTTTTGTCTGGAATTCCATACTAAGAAACCTTGGTTAGCTTGCTGGATGGGTATGAGAAACCCAATCTTCTAACTATCCAAGGTGAGAACAAATTGCAGCAACCTGGGCAGATGACTTGTAGCAAAGACTTATAGCGACAAACTTAGATATTCTTTCCTAAAAAGGTACATAGTATCATAGTGATTACATTCTTCTAAAAGACATTGTTTGAATGGAAAATTACAGGTCACATGTATCTATACATGTATAGATAATTTAATCTAAATTTACAACAATGTGTTTCCTTATTTGTGATTATTATATATTATTACTTCGACTCTGATAGTTTCCATTTTTTTCAATGTGTTTTCATTAATCTGCTTAAGGTTTAATTTGACATTGTACTAATACTTTTCTACTTTTTTAAATTTATATTTACTTCTTTATGAATCTATTTAGGAAACTAAATAAAGTCAGTGATGCATTATCTCCAGTATATTTCACAAGTATGTGAACTGAACTTTGGCTATAATGCTTTCTCTTGCTTGCACTCATCCCATAGATAGAATTTTATAGTATCAGTAAGAATGTCTATGTTTGATGTAGTTCAAAATGAGGTAAGCGTGTGTTACAAAGGCTTATCATGCTAACCTTTTAGATTGCACCCAAGATAAATGGATTTATGTTTTCAGCTTCAAACATAGATTGTTGGCCATGAATCAGATAGAAGACCATTTTTGAATCTCTTTGTTTTAGGTCAAAACTGAAACTGAACTTGTTGATCATCTATTCATGTTCTAAGATCACATGTTTACTGCTATGTACCACAATACAGGGCAAGGTAGTTGTTAGTATTTTAAAAGAAAAAAGGGCGAGTGTATGGTAGGCTAAGGAGTCTTACAAGGGTGAGGTTATTTTTACCTCCTATCAAGGGTTAGTACCATTATGTTTTTAATTTTATGACAATGCAATTATTTTTAAGATAAAATAAATAAGAAATATTTAAAGGATCTTTTTAAAATTATGTATAATATATGATGAAAGAATAGATATTTTTCAGTGACTTATTTTATTTTAAAAATACTGATAAAGCAAGAATTAACCATTGAGAATCTCACTTATTCAGGAAGATCTATCAGGAATATGAAAATAGAATCCAATAAAAATATAAAAAGTGAGATATTATATTAAGTTAGTTTTAACTAGTTGTACTTGGTATTGATTTAAAAGAAAAGTACTAGTAATACTATAAAAACTACCCAATTAGTTTCAACTTCTCACTGATAAACATTACATAATACAAAGATAATTTATTGTTCTTGTGCTTCATATTATACACGCTTCAAATATACATTTCATGTTCCATTTCCACAAAGTGCTAATTCTGAAGTTCATGCGCCTTCCTAATTTATGTCTCTGTGTAAACTACTTCCTTTAACTGGAATGACCTTATCACTTTTCCTTGTAAAAAAGATTTATTTATCTTTAATTTAAATGCCATCTCTTTGAAATTTTCTATGTTTATTTCTGATTTGAATTAAACTAATTCCCCACTATGTTAAGAAAGATGCTACCACTTTCAACATTTATGAAATGTCTGCTATATCAATTATGAGCCTTTAGAGGTTAAAAGCAGTATTTCATTCCTCCTTTCATTAACTACCATAACATGTACATATTTGAAGTTAAATATATTCAGTTTAAATGAATTTAATCTTACTGTCTTGACAATTTTTGTAGCTCTGAAGATAATTCTGAAAAGACTCAGTAATTTTTGTAGGGTTGTAAATTATCTAGAGATACATAAAAATAGAGGTTAAAATGAATATTGTAATGACATAATGAATCATTTGAGTAACTGAAATTTTAAATGAATCACTCATTTAAAGACTGCATGCTAACAGTAATGTTTTTCTACTTTTGTCAATGACTTGTTAACTGTTGAATTTTCTAATACTCAAAATGGAAATGCCTAGATTATTTGGAAAGTAATATTTGGTTGTGATCTAAGATATGAGGGTTTTAATGAATATCTAAAAATAATGCTTAATATTTTACTCAGAACAACCCTATTGAGTATCTATTTTATTAGAATTGCTTTCAGAAGTAGCCTTTTAGACTTTTTCATCAAATATGGCATAGTTTCTTCCTAGGCAGAGAAAATGTTTGCGTAAAAAAAAAATGATAAACCCTTTTTGGAAAATTTCATTCCAATATATTGAGCAGATACTATGCTAGTAATAAAGTGCTATAAAGTAAATAAAAATGATCAAATGTTAAAATATATGCAATTTTTTTCTGAAAAGAGAATGTCTATTTTTTAAAATCAGATTCTCAAAGTGTTTCATAAACCACACAGAAAGTGTATTGGTAAACATGTGCTCAAAATTAACGCACAATTTCAAGAACATTCTTATATCTGTGTATAGATTTTTTTTTGTTTTGTTTTTTGTTTTGTTTTTTTTAGGAAGTACAGAAAAGATAAGGAGAAAGTCAGATTTATAAAGAAAAAATAAGGTGGACTAACATAATGGAAATGAGGGCTACAGAACACTCGATTTGATGCCTGGATAAAAGGAGGCATCTAGATTAGATGAGAGATAATAGCACATTTTAAGTGAGGTATAAATAGAGGACTGGTGTTGGAGTATGAAAAGCATGGGAATTGTATAGAAATTTTAACAAAAATTGAATTAAAATCTCTGTCTTAAGATGAGTATTAAGATGGAATCAATTTCTTATTTCGAATTTCATAAACTGCTTCTGATAGAATTCATAATGTATTATATGAGTGGAGAACTAGAGTTACAGAGCACAATCAATTTATTTAAAATCTTGTTGTCTATGCCTCAGTGCTTAGGTATTGTGGCCACAGAGAAATAATTTTACAGGTTACTGGACTGAACACTATTGTCAGTATTATAACCTTTATCAGATATACTTTTTAGCAATTGTACTAATTGTGGGAGATCATACAAGGGATGTCTATTAGTTTGTATTAAGAAATATTAAAATATAAAAGAAAAATTTTATAAGAATGAGACTTAAAGAATGAGCAATTATCATCAGTCAACTCATTGACGCTTTATCTTTAATATGAGATGGATTCCTTCTTGAGAGGAGTGAAATAACTGTTAACTGTATGATCAATGAAATATCAGGATTTTTTTGAGATTTATTTTATTTATTTATGCATAAAAGAGCTGGGGTGTAGACCAGATGTTTGGGAGTTAAGAGGATTCTCCAGAGACAGAGTGGGAGCAGAACAGGTAGAGCCACTAAAATACAATGCTGGGGGAGCAGTGAGCAAGACAGGAGAGGTCTGCTGAGTCATGTGGGTCAGCTCCCTTGCTCGGGATCAAACAGGTGCCGCAGTGGTTGCTGATAGCATGATAGTGTAGACATAACACCTTATGCCACCAGCGAGGCCCCAGGATGAATTTTTGACATGGCTTGATGCCATTTTAATTTATCCAGATTGTTTTAATGAATGCCATCTAGATAAAGAAATGTTTTTTTTTTTTTTTCTTCTAAATGTAGTATAACTGTGGAATTGCAAAGGCAAGCCAACATTTTACTAAAGGAGAGCAGAATACAATTTTTTGTTCTTCCTTTTAAAAACATGAGTACTTTCCTATCTCATTATGATAGGTTAGGTGTGTAATGATATACACTTTGGTCTCAACACATTACCTTGATTGACTTGATGAAGCATAGGATTCTTTTACGGGCTCAAGAGAAAGATTTAAGTTTAAGATAGACTGAAAAAGGGCGTGAAGAGAAATGGATTAGCTGATGATGTGTTGCATATCCATATGAATAGTTATTATGCTGACTAGATGAGGTACATTTTTCAAACTCTTAAATAGGATGACTGGTGGACGGTGTAAATTTCATATTATTATATAGATCTTTACGGCAGAGATTCAAGGAGTAGGCATTTGAAACCACAAAGAGACTAAAGACAAATGTGGAACTGCCACAGAGTTGCTGGTTTTCATAACAGCACCTGGCACACTTCACTTGGGCAAACATGGACTATAATTCAATTTCTGTGGCTGAAATCTGAATCTTTTGAGGAAATCTGGCAATTAAATGATTCTGCTTTGTGAAGAATTTTTTTTTAAAGTTTGAAGTAATGTATATTCTCTTACCAATCGTTTGAGTGTTTTCTTCAATATAAGTTTGTTTTGTGAAGGGTAGGAATAAATGCTATAATTAAGAACAACTTTGACAACATGGCACTTCAGGGAATTCACTTTTGCTGTGCATCTTCTTTGAGACAGAAAATTCACAGCAGATGGTGTGTTTAGTGCTAATCTTCTTATTATTCACTACCCAATATTGCTGGAAACCTTCACATAGCAAAATACGGCTTAATAATCATGTCTTCTTGATGCTGCTTTTATACCATCCATGGAGTGACACTGACTTGCCAGTGACAATAAAGTCTTAAGACTTCGATTTACTTTTTCAAATTTGTTCTAGAAAAGTAAACCATCTTCTAGACAAAATCTATTTACACATTTTCTCTGTCTGGAAATCAAAAGTTCTGACTTCTGACTTCATGGTTTCTATTTGTGGCAAATGTGAGGCATTGTTCATTTTATGGTAAAGTTTAGTAGTTCTCAACATTTCTTAACATGGGACTGAAGCAGTTTAATGCAAGAAATTGAACTTCATAAAACAGAAATGTCTATGGAAATGCAGATCAATCGGCATGGCTGCAAGCCATGAAGTCACACTCATTCACCACTTCAGTAACAAACTCTGGCTATGTTGCTCAGCACTAATTGAGAAAAATCCAGCCATCTGTAATTCTTGTCTATTTCCACTTATGTCTTCTTTTCCTGTCCAGATTCTTCTGAAATATTTTCAACATCAACTTGAGTACATAGAAGAAAATATATTTAAATTGACATCGCAATTACTGAGCTTACTGTATTTTTGAACAGATTTATTGAGAATTCATTCCATACCATAACATTTGCTCAGTTAAAGATTTCATCCCATGGATGCTAGTATATATACGAAATTGCACAGTCACTAATATTCTCAGTTTAAGACTATTTTCTTCATCCCCCAAAAGAAAGCTGAACACATTAGCAGTCACTTCTCACCACCACCCTGTAGGCCTAGTACTTAACAATACTTAACACTTCATGCAAGGTTTAATGATAATTTCCACACATGCATTATATTTACAGGAGACATATCCTTGTTTAATAAGCATTTTATTGAATATCTCCTGGGTGTCACACAGAATCATAAGTACTGAAAAGGGAAAAATTAATATAATACTGGATCTAGTCTAGTAAGAAAGCTACCATGTTGCAAATAATTCTATAATGATGAAAGAAATATTTTAACAAAGATGGTTTAAATTTACATATGTTTAAAGAAAATTTTTGATGAATTTACCTGGGGCACATAGAAAATTAATTTTATCTTGTAGTTAAAATATGTACTTCATAAATACTGACTGATTATTTCAGCTTATTGAATACCAAATACTGACAGCTTATTTCAGTCTTGAAGTCATAGTATTTTGAGATGTATAGATAATACTTATCCTGGAAACTTAATAGTTCACAGAAATAGTTTAAAGAATTAACTTTTCAATTATTATTTTATGGTTTAGATCTAATTTTGTTTCTAGAAATATTATTGGGTATTTTAAAGTTTCCAGGTTAAACTCACTTAATATGTTATGAGGATATTAGTTCTTCTAAGAAGAACATTATTGGAATGTTGGTTCTTCAAGTTAATAGTAAAGAAGACTAGCTTTTTCATAGATCTAAAATGAGTGTTACCCTTGTCATTTTCTTTCTTGTATCAATGGTCTCATCAAATGTTTGAGGTATTTCAGTATTTGTATGCCAGGCACTATTTTCATTTACTGTTTGACAATCAAGTTTCTTCAAGCCTTTTTTGAAATAGATGAACATAAACAAGTAAACCCAGGGTACCTAATTGATATCCCCCTTTTGACCACATCTCTCATTGTAACAACATTGTTGTTATCTCCCTATCATACCACGATATATCAAATACCCAGTTTCACAATTTTCTGCATGAAGTATCTGTTTTCTGTGTATATTTCTCATAAATATTTTCTCATTCATGTTTTTGGTTTTCAGTAAATAAATGTGGCAATATTTTGTCTGATGATGATTGAACATTGTTTGCCCCTGTTGTAATGTTTTTCCAGTTCAGAGTTTAGTACTTTGGACTCTGATATACTTTAGTATATTTATATGAAGACATTTTATGTAGTAGATTTTATGATCTCCATTATAGCACACTTACTATGATTTATATATTTATATTTTAGTTGTGGTTAATGGCTACTGCAGAATGAAACTAATAGGAGCATCAATTTCTAAAGAAAGAGTTGTCTATTTATTATGCATGCCAAAACTACAGACAAAGCAATTAAGAGATCATGTACCTGTAGAATGGAAGGACTTCTATTAAATATGTAGTTTTCGAGGTTATAAAAAAGGGGGAGGAATTTCATTCTAAAGGCCTCAGTCCCCACTCATTGATCACAAATTAATCCTTCTTGTTCTACTACTGGCTATAAAACAGAGTCCCTTAAGAGTGTCTCAAGTGGGAATCACCGATAGAGTTGAAAGCTACTTTACCTTGCAGAGATAGAGCAACACTCAGATCTGCAAAGATTAAAGCTTAAAGCCTATGTGAAAAGAGGGAAGAAGCAGGATGAGGTTAAGTTGGCAGAGGATATTTGAACACAGTGGCTTACCTTAATGCTTATTCAATTTATTGTGTTACCTCATATGTGTACTTCTAACAGTATTATCATCAGTGTTGTGTTTAGTATTGTTTTCACAGAAGAATAAGTGTAGGAAATTGGATGTTCAATGGATCATTCATTCAGTGTGGCTTTCTCTTTCTTCTGCTTAACACATGGCTACAGTTTGTAGCTCTGAATGTTTGTTTGTTTCTTTCTTGTAAAATGCATTTGTCTAAGATTAAAACATTAGAGATCTTTTTTTAGATAATGCTATTGTTGTTTTGTCTTTGGGAATCTAACCTTTAGGCATTGAATAGATATATTAAGCTCTAAACCAGGCCCAATAGCAGGCAGCTTGTAGTAATCTGTCCTCTCCCCACTCTGCAGAGTAAAAAGCTGTTATCCTCACTATAAAGTGAAAACACTGTAACTCATTAAGCTTAATTTATCCAATGCAAGACAACTAAGAATATTTAATTCAAATTCTGATTCCTGTTTAAAGAAAAAAAAAAAAGGGGGGGCCTCCCTGGTGGCACATAGGTGTGTGTGTGTGTGTGTGTGTGTGTATATATATATATATATATATATATATATAAAGAAAAAGCCTCATTAAGATGATAAGATGGAACTCCTTGTAGTTATATACCACTTTTATATAAGATAAACCCAGGTAGTATGATATCTTCCTTGAAGTGACAAGTAATTTAAGAGTACATTTTCTAGTTTATGTGGATTTTAGTAACACTTGTTTTGATGCCTGTTTCAAGTGTCTCTATAGAACATATGAATATATTAGGGACATATTCAAAGTAACAAAGTTTTAGATCATTTTTGTTATCTCTTGATTGGTCATATAGTATACCTCTATACACAGAAACAAATATCCACTTTGGTCTCTATCTAATCACTGGTTGTGATAAGACTAGAAATTAGTTTTGATCGCATTTCCCACTTATGAGACATCAGCACTTTAAGAAATAGTAAATCTCTGAGAGACGTGTTAGCTGTACTTACAGTTTTGTATCTTATTTTTCAACTTTTTTTGGTTTTAACCAAGTTTGCTGAGCATCGGAATCCTTAGTTAACAAAATACTAAAATTCATAAATCTGAAAAAGTTCTTGTAACCAGTAACTAATACTGTTCAACTCAAGTGGAATTCTTATAGGGCAGGGAGAGGGGCACCCCAGAACCCCCAAACTTGATTTTTTAAAATGGGTTTTGCTATTTGCTGCATTAAGACAAACATATAAGACTTTTAATGGAAAGGAACTTTAATATAATTAGGGTATAATACAGAAAGGACAAAGAATATAGTTACTAAGTTAAGCATTTAAAGTTACCCATCTCCTTGAGGGTAAAAGTTTAGCTAAATAGGATTAGGTTAAAGCAAGGCCCAAAAGCCTGGCACAAGTTTAAGGGACTTTTTAGTAGAAATTCTTAGAAAAGGGTCAGAAAGAGTCAGACAAATCTGGGAGGAAAAGAGCAAAATTAAAATCAAGATGAAAGCTGCTATTATTAAGCTCTTCACTGGTCTCTCACCCACATCTGTTCCAACCAGTACAAGACCAAAAAGCAAGCACAATTTCTTCACATGTTCCTCTGCTCTATGTGCCTCTTCCACGCCTCTTTGCTGCTCTCCATCCTGCTTCCTTCTTCCTCCCTTCCTTCTGTCCTCGTATTTTTTTTTTCAACATTTTTTTATCCCTGCTCAGTTCCACCCTTTTCTGGGGACCACCCTGTTACAGAATTGCAAAACTTAAGAAAATATAAATACAATCCCATTCCTGAGCCAGGCTGCTTTTATTCCAGTTTCTTTGGGGATACAAATTAATAAAAATATAAATATGAAGTATACATCCTACACAGTGTATTTCAGGCCTACCAACTAGGGAAACAAAACATTGATGTAGATCCACATTTCAGGTCATGTAAGTATTTTGCACTCTAAATGTAGACTCTGTGTAATAATATTCCAACAGAAACTGCAATTAGTGAAATAAATTTAAATTAAAAAAAATGCCCATTTCAGTTTCTGTTATTTACTTTCTATTCATATTCCTTAAATCCAGGGCAGCTTGGTTATTGCAAATAATAATTCTACCTTTAAAGATGAATCAATGCAGAAAAGAAAATTATCTTTAATTTAAAGAGCCATCTTTAATTTTATATTATTGGCAAAAGGTACTCATGCTATTTCTAATTTTAATTGACTGTATATTTATCTTTCAGACTGGTTCAGTGAAGAAATCAATATCAATGATTCTAATTTCTTTAATAGTAGCAAAGATTTATAAAATTGAATGATATAATGGTATTTTGTAGTGAGATACATTGTCAATTATTTTTTTCCATGAAACGATGTACTTTTTTTCATTGAAGTAACATTGTTTTATAACACTCTATATGATTCAGAGGCACAAACTCACACCTCTTCAAATGTGGGTTACCAGACCATACCAATCACCAAGGTACCTGTAGTCCTTCATCATAGTCCTCCAATTAAATTAACTATAATATGTTCATAAGTGTGTATATATACACAAATATATATAATATGCTTACAAGTTATGTATATATTACATAAAATATGTAGTCATATAAATATGTAAATTTGGATATGGAAAAGTGAAAGAAATACATTGTGGTGATAGAAATGTCTTCCTCTAAATAAATCATCCTGATGGTTATATCTGTTTTATTTGAATTACCCATAGAAACATTTTCTCAATCACATGACAAAGTTCTGCATCCAGTTTTTCTATAGCTTCTTTTCTCTTAGGATTTCATTCCACACAAGAATGGAAAATTGAAAAGGAGTGAGATTGTGGCAAAGTAATTGATGTACCTTTAGGTTTTCCCCATGAGAATACTTGCATAATAGCTTAAATCCCCTGATTTAGGTCTCACAGTTTAACTTGTCAATATGTAATTATGATTCCAAAACAAAACAGATTATTTTGCAGTTATAGTGTGGATACTGTCATGCTAAACAGAAAAGAAACATTGGCTTCTTGACAAAGGGAATGTCTCATTAGTACTTTCTTAATCAGTGATCTACCAAGATTAGAATGCTACTGTGGATGCTGTCTTTAATAATCTCCTCCAGAGATTCTGTAATAGCTGTAAAGGTTTGAATCTACGACTTTATAAATATAACAGCTACAATTATGGACATCATTAAAAGAAATAAATGTATACCAAGCTATATGTCTGCATCACTTTATGTGTGAGTGTGTACAGAAAAATTTATACTAATAAATATCATACTTACATCCATATAGGCTTCGTATTTCATTTATAATGAACATTTTTGATAACATTAACTTTGAAGTATAAAGGAAATAAACTATCAAAGAATTTAAATATTAATATTTTAATAGTTAATTTGGAATTATAAAATGGTTTTGAACCTGATGTTGATCATAAAAGTAAAAGCTATCTGCTTTGGACAGATAACTTTCACTTTTTCTCTGTTGTGATATTTCTGTGATATTTTTATTTAAGTTAAAAATAATCCAAAGTGTACAGCTTACGTGCTCTAATATTATGTGTTATTTGTAGTTTGCTATGTGTAGTTCAGAAACATGTAATGATGTGTTTATTAAGCAGTCATTATCTGTAAACCATCCTAATTATTAGGTATAGAATATATAAAATATGAACATAGCCTATAAAATGTTACATATATATATAGTATGTGTATAAAATATATAGATGTGTATGTTTGTGTGTGTGTATGATTTCTTCTTATCGGGCTTATCTAATGAGGAACTCATATATAATTAATTATATTATAAAACTAAAATAAATTTAATAAAGAAAAATGCAGCATGTTTCATGTTTTGAGTGTGGATTAAATTGAGGTAGTTGGATGAAAATGGTCAATATCTCTGAAAAATAATATCTTAGCTAAGATCTATACAATGAAAAGGTATTGATGTCTAAAGATACTATACAGTGAGAATCAGGAAAAGTAGGAGGGGAGGGAAGTAAGAGCAAGGCATATGAAAGGAAATAAATGAAGGTACTGTGTTTGAAAGAGTCAACATTAAAAGGGACAGTGATAGGCATGAGGAATTGATGTAGGGTCTTGTGGACAGTCAGATGCTTTTCAAAATTATTCCAAAAGCAGTAGAAATATTTTGCCAGTTTGTAAGTAAATAATGAAGAGGTTGAATATTAGGAAGAATCAGGAGAGACATCAGTAAAGATACTTATATTATGAACTGAAGCAACTGGTGGGATTATTATTCCATTTCCTTAAGTAGGAACCACTAGTATAATGATTGATACTTTTGACAAATACAATTGGATTGTGAAAGGAATACAACTGGACAGTGTTAAGAACCAGGAAAAAGCTACAGGTGAATATGTAAATATGAGTATTTTCTATGATAATTATTCCTGTTGTTTCTAGGCTACTCTTAATATACTCTTATAAGGTATTTAGTTATGAGGGATTCATTATATGTAAAGTAATGTCAGTTCTATGAAGCAGCAGAAGGCAGGGCAAACCTCTCATTCTAGGTTGTTGAAAAGTAAAAATATCAGAATGAAAACAGAAAGATGTGACACTTTGAGGTGGAAAGACAGAAAAGTGATAGCTAGACTCACTGGCTGGTAGAAATTATTTTTGATGATAAATAGGATTCGATCTATCTTTTTATTAAAAGCAAATTATGTTTTTTATTTCCCACATAAAAAGAGATTTTTTTAATAACAGTAAGGTGTTAAAAAATTTCAAGAAATGGGACATATAGGACAAAAGATTAAGTAACAAATACTTCATTTGATAAGAAGTTTATGAAAAGGATGTGTTGGTAGCTTAGATATCATCTATTTAAGATTATTCTTTGCTGAAAACTATTATCTTTTATATAAGTAGGCTAGATAATATGCATGGGATTTGAGGCTTGTTCAGTAAAGAAAAGAAGAAAGAGAACTAAGAAAAAGAAGAGAAGAAGGAGAACTAAGATTGTGGATGGTGGGAATCAGCACTTGTTAGAGAAGGTTAAAACTAGTTGGCTATGGAAAGGGTACTACAAACTGACCTGAAACTGACTCCATTTGAGACTGGTGGCCACAAATATATAGTTGAGAATCTTTCCATGTTTATGGTATTATTTTTCTACAATAATAGTAGCTTGGGTGTAGACATATAGGAAGCAGAAAACTGAATTTATTGAGCAGTGGAGTTTTCCAGCATGGTTTTACCTAGAAAGGACAGTTAGAATATTGACTGGATATATTTTAGAACATTTAAACTCTGAATTAGAAATTTAACTATGGAAATTTAAACTATGAATTAGAGAGGGAAATAAAGTAGTAATGGAGAGAGAAAGTAATGGGAAAAAATAAACTGGAGGCGTAATGAGGGGAAAATATAGTGGAATTGTTTAGAATGCAAGTGATGTTGACTTATAAACTGTGTTTCAGTTGATTTTGTATCAAAAAAATCATAAGTTTCCAACTAAACACCTTAATTATGTGACTGTCACTAGATAGCAATAACTATAAAGATGCACAAAGTAAATCACTTTTCAGTTTATAAAGCATTGCAATAGCATACACTATCTCTTCTTTGTATTTCATGCTGATACATAGTTAAATACTGTGCTAGAATCCAATGATACAAGGTGAACAAGATATGATCCTTGTCTTCAAATATCAATAGGGAATTCTATTTAGTGGGGTCACACAAAATTTCACATGCAAGGTGATAGTTGCACTATCCTAATTGAGAATCCTAACTGAGAATAGAAAACCCAGAGAATTTAAGTGATTTACTCAAATGTATATGATCAAAAGAGATGGAAGTCAAAGTAGAATCAACTCTTCTGATTCTAAGTCCTATTACTTTATTTTCCCCATATTGATGCAATGTTTGTAAAAGCAGATATATATTTGAAAGTTAAAGTCACTACCAATTTGCTACAGAGCAACTACAGAATTGTGTCTAGCAACTAGAATTTTACATGGCATCAGATTTTCACATTAATTCAGCTATAAACAATGACATGTTTGTGTCTACAACCTAGTGAGGGTAGCTAGAAATAACACACTGAATTGAGAGACTAAAGAAAAAAATAAGATTATTTTTATGCACAAATATTTGACTGCTTTATGACTTCTGAAGAATTATTTGTCCATTCACTGTTGATATTTCTCATTTGTAATTGCATGTGAATGGATATATCTCACAAACACTTATGAAAATAATAGGAATAATTACATAAAACTAGCAGTCTTTTAGCAGTTGAACAGTCAAGTGATAATAAGAATGGTAGCTAGGAGTATAACTGAGATGTAGGGCAAAAGTGGACAATTATTTCTCATGACAATGTGGAAAAGAACATCAATACCATTTAATTACTATTTTTAGCTTAAATACAGATTGTGTAGTATTTGATAATGCCCTCTATTTCGACATAACATTCAGTCGCTGGCTATTATGATTTTTCCATATTCAGTTAGGTAAACAAGTCATTCTGGTATGTCTGAACTAGCCAAATAAAAAATAAATAAAAAATTAGATTACATGTTTTGGTTGCTGATAAAGAATCAGTGATTTAGCCATGCAACATTTTGAGTAGAGAGTTGACAGTGAGGTAATGTTAACAAGAGTAAGAATTCTCTATAAGTACATCAAAAAATATTTATGCTGTGTCTTTAAGTGGAAAGAACTCATAAAACTGTATATATTGTAATTATATGGCGAGAACAATAGCAAAATGTTAATTATGTTTAATTTTGAGTAGTAAAAACACGGGCAATTTATCATCTGAATTTTTTAAATGAAAATTTGTAATAAACAGTAACAGTTAATGAAAATTCCAACTGTATCAATAGTTCAGTATTAATTAGTATTTGAATACCAAGACCCGTCTCTCCTACCTTCAAGCCATGTACTGAGAAAAGATTGTCCAGAATTCCTATTAAATTTCACCTTTTCATTTCCAAACTTATATCCCTCCTTTCCTTCAGAATGTTATTCAATATACACTACAAAGTTTCATGAATATAATTTCCCTCTCTTATTTCTATTAAATGTTAAAGAGATATTTGAATTTCTCTTGTCCCCTCTTCCTAGTGTACTATAAACATCCTTGCATACCAATTGGGGTGTGTGTGTGTATTTGTGTGTGACAGAAACAGAAACAGAGAGGAGAAAGACAGTGAGTTTATGTGAGTATTTGAAAACCCCCAAGTCATATTTTTATTGTCTTTATTTTATGCTGGCCACCATAAAATAAAACAGACTGAATATTTTAAGTACTAGAAATTTATTTTGGAGACTGAGAAGTTCAAGATCAAGTTGTTAGTTCAATTTCTGGTAAAACTCTCTCGTTCAGATTTGCAAATGACTCCCTTCCCACTCTGTCTATTCATTGTAGAAAGAGAACGCAGGCATCTTTCTCTTTCTTTCTTTTTTTAAGATTTATTTATTTGGACCTCCCTGGTGGTACAAGGGTTTAAGCACAGAACTATGAAGCTATCTGCAGCCACTGCAGCATGAGTTTGATCCCTGGCCAGGGAAGTTACCCACATGGTGCAGCAGACATCTCCTGCCTCGCCTGCTGCTCCCCTAAGCAGTGTGTTTCAGTAGATCTGTCTGTTCTGTTCTCCACTGTCTCTGGTGAATCCTCTTATCCCCTGCACCTCTAGCCTGTACCCCAGTTCCTATATGCATAAATAAATAAATCTCTTTTTTTTAAAGATTTATTTATGCATACAAGAACTGGAGTGTAGGTAAGAGGTGTGTGTGTGGGGGTGGTGAGTGGGTCGGGGTGAGAGGATTCACCAGAGACAGAATAGGGAGCAGAACAGGCAGATCTACTGAAATACATTGCTGAGGACACAGGAGAGGTCTGTTGCACCATGTGGGTCAGCTGCCTGCTGGGGATCAAATTTGTGCTGCAGTGGCTGCCAATTAATTGCTTGATAATGCTAGCCTTAACCCCTTGTGCCTTCAGGGAGGCCCCCAGCATCTTCCTCTTTAAATAAAGACACTTGTCCTATGGGATCTAGACTCCATTCTTATGACATGATTTAACATTTCTAACCTTTGGGAAGGCTGGTCACCAAATAGAGTCACAACACTGAGTAGACTTCAGAGAATGGGCTTTGGTAGGCGGTATATTCAGCCCATAACTTGCTGAATAATACACAACTGTTTACTAAGCAATTCTTCAGGCTTTGTTTGCTAGCCCAAAAACATTTGATTTTGGTTGCAAATAAGCCTGAAAAACATATTTTTCAACTAAAATTTAGTTCTAAATTAAACTAGCATGGATATAACTGTATGTGGTTTATATAATAGGAATTAAAATTTCACAGCAGAAAGTCTATAAACACTGTAATTTTTCTGTTTACAATGATAATTTCTTACTGATTACAAAGTTTGGTAGTAAAAGGCAAAGTCACTGACTGTATGTAAATTATGTTTAGTTTTGTATTTTAAAACAGTGCATTTGACAGTTTTAAGGAAAACTTTGATGTGTTGTTGATATTGGTGATAAGTTGTGTTTCATAATTACTGTTTGAAGCATATCCCCCTAGCCCATTACTACAAAAGAAGATTGTGAGGGCTTAAGAGATCTATGCATATCTTTGTTAGGATCATGCACTTGCATTGTAATATCATCTGTTGAGGTCAAGACTATTGATTTATTAGCTGAAGGACGGAATTATTCAGTGTTGTAAAAATCAAAGGAATCGAAATAATAATTGAAGGTCACTCTGTGACTGACACTCTGTTGTAATGGATGGGAAAGGGAGAGTGAATACAAGTGTCAGGGGAAATGAAGCTGATTAAAACACCCATGCAAAACAAAGCTTAAAATACATCAACCATACTATGCATTTTGTATTCAAATCAAAAATGGCACTGTCATATATACAAACTCTTCCTACAAAACTAAAAGGTAACTCTTTGCGAAAGGACTAGTTACGTAGATATCTTCAAATTCTTTGTCACACCCAGAACACAATCCTCTTCCCAGAAAGACACTCATGCACCTTCTAAATAGAATTGACTTAAATTGAACAACACTGAATTGAAAAAGATTTTTCCCTGAGGGTTCCTGAAATTCCAGTGAGCAATGAATTTTAAGGACTTTTCTTAAACATAGGAATAGAGATTTTTCTCCTGCCATTTTTTTTCTATTCACCTAGTAGTTTAATTTTACCTGTATTTTCTGCATAATTCCAATGGATTTCCTATGATCCTAACATCTATTTCCACAGTTTACTAATTGCAGTTTGCTTTTATAACTGAAATGTCAGATAGTCTCTATTAACATTTAAAACACTATGCTTTATTTTACTCTTGGTATATAATTAAATGAATGCATCAGAAATGTGCACATAATTTTTTATAAGATGGTGTCTAATAATATTATAACTAGATGTTAAAATTATGATCTAATTTACCATCAAGACTGATTATTAATTTAGTTTCCAAGATATGAAAGATAATTCCACTTCAGAACAACTAACAAGAGGACATATCACTTTGATATATCAACTATTAAGGCACTGACAGCCAAAGCTACTGTTAGTAAAAGAAATGCATATTAAAAATTCAGCAACTTTATTGTAGTCATTGTTCTTCCTTTATTTGTGTGAGGTGCTCACTTACCTTTCTACAGCCTAATTGTTTCTTGTTAAGAAGGGGAGGGGCCATCTACTCAGACTATTTGCAATTTCTTTATTGGACAAAGTAAGTCTGTATAGAAAACAGAAATCATCTAAAGGTGTTTTGCTTCTTATACTGGGAAAATTAGATTGATGTCTGATTACCTTGTAGAAACTAAAAACTCTCCTCTATGTATATTTACAGTTGACTTAGATTGTTGTTATTGCTGGGTTTTTTAGAAATTCTTTAGCTACATTCTACTGAACCAAGAGTGAAACATCATTAGTGTTTTCTTTTTTTATAATAAAAACAAATATACACTCCTAAAAAAGTATTTTTCAATGTATTAAACTTACAAAGATTTTTTAGGACATAGAAATCTGAAGAGTGTATTCAAGTATCAAATGACTTCAAATTGAACATTAATTTTGATTCTAAAAAGCATTTCAGAATTACCTATCCATTTATTCCTGTCTTCTTTATTTTTTATATAAATACTTTGTGTTTTCCTTGCATAAATCTTCTGTCCCCTTGATTTAAAAAGCTAGTCCTCTCTTAAAAAAAATGTGTGTGTGTGTGTATGCACGTGCAGATAGACAAAGAGGTCAGGAAAAATATTAGATTGTTGGAATAATTTTTCAAATAAGTTTCAGTTGTTGACATTTTGAGTCTTTCTAGCAAATTATGAAATTTTCTCCACCTCCATCCTCACTACCCCACCTCCCATCCTGACTTATTCGCTAGATTGTTTGTTTTATATTATCAGTGGTTTAACAGTAATGTATCTCGTAACTATAACTTTCACATTCTTTAGTTTTATAATTAAATGGGTTTAGCTCTTATTATCAATTATTTACTTACTAGCCAAATTCTTTGTTATGACTTATATCTGATGGCCTGGATTTATTCATAAAAGTTTCATAGTATAAATTTATTAGTTGATTATTTTTTGCCTCTGATTCACTATTGCATATAAAGCTACAATGAACCATTTTAAAAAGTCCTTTCAGGGATTTTGCCATTCCGAATTTCTCCCTAGTCTAAACCCACCATGATCACATGCTCTGTCTTCCATTTCTCCAAGCTCCTTACCTCTGTGCCATCCTCACAACACCCTCCTTCTTGGAGCAAAAGGACTAACGCATTAACCAAGAATGTCTTCTTCCTGGCAGAGCTCTCCATTTTTGCTAGGCTCTTTGCCACCACTTTCTAAAAGCTGAGTGTCTCTCACAAGCAGAAGAAATATGTAACCAGATGTTGAAACAATGAATAATTGCCTGTTTATAATTATATTCTGACAGGCCAGTGTTCTAGAAAGGATATAAATAAATATATAGGAATGTATGTGAATGTCTGCATATTTTCTTAAGGAACATGGGAATGACCATAAGGTTTGATTTGCATGTGTGATATTTTATAAGATAATATTTTACCACAAAATAAATGTTATAAATATGGTAAGATAACATTTTAACATAAAATATCACAAAAATAAATCTTACAAATGAGTATGAAAATGTTAAATGATAGAAGGATCTGAAAGATGAGATTATTAACTACATGAAAGGAGTAAAGCAGAATATAAAATATAAGGTAGAGATAAATTACAAACCTTTTCTATGCTAATATTAACAACTATTCTGTCAAAATCTTCTACTCACCCTAGTTTCTATGAGTCAAGACTGAGAAATTAGTTCCAGGAACTTGTTTGACTGCAATTTCTAAGCTCTTCATACACTTTTCTTTATCAAATCCTATGACTCTTGAGGGCACACCATTCATGGCAATGAAATAAGTCTTTTCATAAAGCTAGATAATTATTATTCTGCATTTCAGTTACTTTAAATGTTTATTTATTTTCATGCTGTTTTCTTCTCAATATGAAGGTAGAAACTTTGTACATAAGCAAGTATCAAATGAAGTTACAATTTCAAGACAAAATTTATCAACAAAAATATTTATACAGCATTTTAATGCCAATCAAACATGAATGAATCAGTTACATTCAGAATATGTATTTATAGATCTAAGACACTTAAAAGAATATGTAAGGATTTTATGATATTGTTTTGTATCTGTATAGCTTCCTTAGGGAAGAATATTCTCCACATGATGTCTGTCAAAGAGAAAAGAGGTTACATCTGTGTGGATGAATATAACCCTTCTATTGATTTATGAACAAAAGAAAACGCCCTCTGGGTATCATATTTAAAAAAAAAAAAACCTCCATTATGTGAATGAAGAGTTTGAATTAGTTTAATTTTTTTCATTTGCATCTCTGAGATGGATGAAATGTGTAGAAAATATCACTTGTGAAATAAAAATTGTGAGATGCATATTGACTACACATCTGGAAAAAAGTAAAATGATGTTGTATTTCACTAACTAGATGGAATATTTTTATGAATAATATACTAATTTCAGAGATAATACAGATGACTAGGGAAATTACACATTGTTTTCCCCTTTTTAAAATGTGCTTGCATTTTCAGAAGACACTATTTTTCATATCAGTAGCATCACATGTCATAATTCTCCCACCTGTCCTTCTTCAGTCTTTTTTTTTTTTTTTTTTGCCATATTTAACAAACACTTTTAAAATCATTGCCAAGCCATTGGGAAGAGCTATCAAGAATCCTCATAGAAAATACTGAAACAGGCTGTCAATGTCATTGCTCCTTTTAGATCTGCCAGCTTTTAAGTTATATCTGTATGGTTTATTGTCAGTAGCAAGCCCTTTGATTCATCCTACTATTGTTTCTTAAGCATAGACTATTTGCCAGGCACATTTTAGCCAGTGGGGATACAAAGGGTAATGGATGAACAATAGCTTTTATAAAAGGCTGCTGTAAGGGAGGATAGAACAAATAAATTATAGAATAGAACTGCTATATAAATAATAGTTCCATTACAAAAAGTGTTTTGATGAAAATAAAACTGGATAGGGCCTCCCTGGTGGCGCAGTGGGTTAAGCAACGCACTATGAAGCAAACCGCAACCACTGCAGCACGAGTTCGATTCCTGCTGCCGGCCAGGGAGGGGACCCACATGGCACAGCAGACCTCTCCTGCTGTGCCTGCTGCTCCCCTCAGCAGTGTGTTTCAGTTGATCTGCCTGTTCTGCCCCCTGCTCTCTGTGGTGAATCCTCCTTGCCCCCACACCTCTGGCCTGTACCCCAGTGCTTGTATGCATAAATAAATAAATCTTTAAAAAAAAAGAAAATAAAACTGGATAAATATGCTTCAAAAAGGTGAGGGTGGGTGGACAGTTATGTTGCTAATTTTGAATGACTAGCTAAGGTAAAATTTAAGTTCTACCTTGAGAGAAAAATATTTTAAGGGAGGAACCATCGTGTTGGCTGAGATCATTACAAAATAGGACCATGCAATTGCACTGAAGTTTAAATGGACTTCTCAGGAGGAAAAACACTGAGAGGGGCACCACTTATGAGAAGCTCAGCTAAGAGGATGATGAACAACAGTCAGAACACCAGCACCTTTTTTCTGAAATTTAAGGATACTAGGTTTTATTTTACACACAAGAAGACAGTATGAGACTTAAAGGGAAATCACAGATTCTCCTTTATATTTCTTACTCCTCACATAGTTTGGATGAATCACGCTCCCTGTAGATGCAGAGAGAGGAGTCCAGGGTATAAAAAGTGGGGGTAGGGGCCACTGATGAGATTCAGGGGACCATTAGTGAGAGTCACGTTTTCTAGTAAGAATTTCTCTGGCTGTGTCAACTCC
>JAGFMF010011625.1:932621-1063170 GCA_019455555.1 Galemys pyrenaicus
GGTGGCCATTGCCAACATCTGAAGGCCTAGGAGACCCAGAGGCAGGGAGTACAAAAGTGTTTCAGATTGAATTAGTTATAGTGCTTCAATGTGTATTAATTTCCTTCCAGGTCAGGAAATGGTTTTTATTGTAGTAGGAGTATAGTCACAGAAGGTAAGTGGATTCCCAGGTTCTGTTTTGGGGTGGTGCCAACAAGAACTACCAGTAGATTGAGTTTGTATATGTGGAGAGAATGAAGTGGAAGAATGGATGGCTCTTAGGTTTATTTCTTACAACCAGGTAGAATGTGATTTATTTTAAGAAAATTGGGAAATGGAAACAGGACAAGAAACACTTTACTGTTAAATGTATTAATATTATAATGATCCCTACTGATCAAGAAATGGGTATAATTTAAACGGAATGAAGCAATTTAAATTGAAAGCATCTAGAACCTCCCTGGTGGTACAAAGTGTTAAGTCTGCAGCACTAGTTCGAACCCTGGCCAGGGAGGTGACCCACATGGCGCAGCAGACCTCTTCTGTCTTCCCCGCTGCTCCCCTCAGCAGTGTATTTCAGTAGATCTGGCTGTTCTGTTCCCTACTCTGTCTCTGATGAATCCTCTCACTCTCTGCACCTGTGGCCTGCACCCCAGCTCTTGTATGCAAAAATAACATTTTTTAAAATAAATAAAGATATTGAAAGCATCCGATTCTTTATAAGGACATGGCTCAATAGGCATGCCAGGCAAAGACGCAGAGTGACCAAGCCTAAACTATTAAGAGGTAGCACTGTTAATACACATTGAAGCACTATAACTAATTCAATCTGAAACACTTTTGTACTCCCTGCCTCTGGGTCTCCTAGGCCTTCAGATGTTGGCAATGGCCACCAGCACCTCTGCCTTGGGAAGCAGACTTCCTCTCTCCAAGGAGTTGACACAGCCAGAGAAATTCTTACTAGAAAACGTGACTCTCACTAATGGTCCCCTGAATCTCATCAGTGGCCCCTACCCCCACTTTTTATACCCAATCAAATTATCTGTTGTACCTTCTTAATGTACAGTTGATTTCATCCAATAAATAATAGTGTAATTATATGTAACTGGTTTGAGTTGTAAGTGAAACCTTCCTGCCAGGTGGAAGTTAGCACACTGAGATCTGAATGTCACATAACAGTTACACAGGAAGAGGTGGGAAGAAAAAATGAATGGAAAGTGCTGCATCCTTAGCCTTTGGATAAGTAAAGGTAGTAAAGTATTTAAGACAACAAATTAGAGCTATCAACTTTTGCTCTCATTCCCTAGGCCTCACTGGTATCCAGCAAAACCCAGGAATAATAAATAAGGTTCACAAACTCAATGAATTCAACTAGAAATTAAAGTTGTTTATATTAATCTGAATTTTGTTTAATGTGTTATAACAAATATAATTTCAAAAATAGCAAGTATATACATCATATGCACAAGTATATGTACACATAGACCTGCATTTAATATAATACTAGTGTAAACATGTGTTGTTCTCTTTCATCTGGGAGGACTCTGTGCCCTTGTGACTCAGTTTCACAACTCTCCTACTTATTCAAGGGAGATAGCTTTGCTCTGATCACTCATGCATTTAGTGCATCTGCTTTACTGCGATCTATTTGTGTCTAAAACTAGGAGCTCTTTAAAGGTTTAATGATGTGTAAAACACAGCAGCCTACATGCTGGGCTGAAAAAAAATACATTAAAGATGATGTCATCAGTGATAATAGATTTACATTTCATTGTGAGTCTGAATATTTTCCCCTTTAAATATATCTCATATTTAAGTAGTGCTCTGCATCATCCATGCAACTCCTGAACTGCATAACCCCAAATTTCTGGTGGTGTTGCATCAGATTTCTATGAGTAGAGTGGAGAGAGGACTGTACAGTGGAAGAACTGTGGCAAGGGCAGTGATGGTATTTAGACAAAGTAGAAGTTAGATATGACAGCCTTAAATCAAAAAGGTGTTTTAAGTTATGACCTGAAGACAAAGGTATTTTGAGTTAATCTTCTGGTCAACTCTGCAATCCAGGAGTAGCTTGCAGCCAATTTTACTAATTGGCCATTTATTTGAGGTCACATAATTACCTACTGTGATAGCTAGAACTAAGGTTTCACTATTCACTGGGTGGTAAGACTGTACAGCTAAGATGAAAAGGTGATAAATGCAGTGCAAGGGAGACAGTAGTGCTAGATTCAGCATCGCTGAGAACCTAAAACAAGTAAACCAAGTAGCTCAGCCTCTGTTTACCGCAAGGAAGGAGAGACAAGAGCCAGTCCCTTGGAACATGTTTGCAACTCATGGTCTGTGTATCTGTAGCACCCCCGGACAGGTAGTGTAGCCACACAGTCCCTCACCCTGAATCATGCTGCGTTGGAAAGACCTCTCGTGGGGTGTGAAATATAGAAGGCCAGGCCTGAAGTTCCTTGACCTTCTGCTTAAACAGAACAAAGAAGCATATATCTAACCCAGTCTGAAAAATTTCCTAAAGAAGGTGATTAGGGGCCCTCCCTAGTGGTGCAAGAGGTTGACTGCCACACTGTGGGGCTTCCATAGCCACTACAGTGAGAGTTCGATCCCCAGCCAGGGAGTGGACCCACATGGCACAGCAGACCTCTCTTGCCTTGCCTGCTGCTCCCCTCAGCAGTGCACTTCAGTCAATCTGCCTGTTCTGCTCCCCACTCTGTCTCTGGTGAATCCTTTCACCCACCACATCTCTGGTCTGTACCCCAGTTTTCTATGTAAGAGTAGATAGATAGATAGATAGATAGATAGATAGATAGATAGATAGATAGATAGATACATAGATACATAGATACATAGATACATAGATACATAGATACATAGATACATAGATAGGTGGATAGAGAGATGGATAGATGGATGGATGGATGGATGGATGGACGTGATTAGGTCAGCTCTGATTTTGTGGACTCCCTCTGTGTTAGTCTTAAGCCCTTTTAAGGTCACGTAACTGAGACTGAAAGACCCCATATATGAGACTGTAATTTCCACTACTCTTCTATACATGAAAACTGATACTCCTTAGCTACTTATGTTAAAGTAACTGAAGATGTAGCCTGGTGAAGTAAAAAGAGAATGGATTTGCCTCAGGTTGACTTCCTATGTTTCTCTACCCTGCCTTTCAGTTACTTGGTATCAAATAGTTACTTAGTTATTATGAAATCCAGTTTTGCATTATTAAAGTAGATACAATATCTACCTTAAGAGATTTGTAGGATTAAATGAAGCAGTATGTAATAAAATATTGGCCAAATAATTAGCATACCATACCTTCTAATAAAATGTCAGAAGTCAATTCTTTTCTAATTTGTGGTCATTGGAGAGTGTTCAAGAAATATGACTTATTGGTAGCTTATTCCTTTGTTATTCCTTACGTATTTTTTTTTTTAGGTCAGCAAGTTTGCTACCTATCAGGAAAGTGAAGGTATTAAGAGTTTTAACAGTGTGTAAGTTAGTCAATAGAAGAGTTAGGTGTTTTTTATCTTTTACTTTCCTGACAAGTCCTTTCTAGTTGTGATCAAATGTAAATCTTGTTAATGGAAACAACAGGTTCCAAACTTACTGCACAAGTGAAACTCAGTGGAAAGTTTCCACTTCTAACCTTTTAATGATTTCTTCTGACCCTGCCATTCAAGTCCTCAAAACCCTGCTCTTGTCAGCTTTGTCATTGAAATGAATTAAGAACTATCAACTACCACCAGGTAATTATGTCTCACTTCACTGATGAGACTTCCATTTGGCTTACAGAATTTTGGTCTCCTTAATTACAACTAAAAACAATCCTAGGAACAACTTATAGAATAAGCCATTTGAACTTTTGCCCTAAGGAGTCTTGAGAACCAAATTTTAGCTTCTGGCTGACTGCTTCCAGAGTGGTCTGAAGGGAATCCAGCATTTTCCAGACTAAGCCCATAGTTTGCATCACTGAGTTCTTTTACTGTTAGTGGCTGCCCTCTCTGCTTGAGGCGCTGACTTCGGCAATTGCTCCAGAGGAACTGACTGTGTACTAGGGCACTTTCTGAAAGTTTCAGAGAGGGAAGAAAGGTTTTTTATTTCTGTCTGTGCCAAAGAGGGCTTTGGGGGTATTTTCTTCCTCAGCAACTCTTTAACTCTCCCCTTGTGAAATATCTTTTTGTGTACTTTGCAGAGAATGGAATCTCACCAGAGGCCTCTGAAATGACTTCAGAAAAGAATAGATAGGAATAGAGTACAGTGTTGCCTCCCCTCCACCCAGTCACAGGGCAAACACAGGGCAGAATTTTTGACCTCTTTTTTGGCTCTGCTGAAATTTTCATGTAGCAAAGGTTTTTTAAAAAGAATGTATTTGTGTAAAAGTATGCAAAACACTTTACAAAATCTGTTTCTTTTTACTTAAATATTCTTTTATGTAAAATGGTGAGGTTTAGTAATAAAAATGAATGAAATGTCAACACGGCTGACTTACTATCCTTCACTTGTGTTCTCTGCATTTGAACATACTTGTCACATTGACTTTTGTACACATTTCTATCATTATCTGGGTATATATTTATATCCATGACATAGCTTCATAACCATGACAATGCTATTCTTAATATATCTTCTTCAGGTATCAGTCACTCTCTTAACCTTATCTAACAGGACTCTCCATAATTATGAACATTAACAGACTACAATTTTTTTCTTTAAGTTTTCCTTTGTTTTTAAAAAACACTTACCAAGTTTATAAAAGCATTTTCTTCTGACTGGTGTAGAGGAAAAGAATGGTTCCTTTCCTGTGTAATAAAAGTGCAGCAGTTAACAATCATTGTGGTATCATGTCCATTAAACTGGTTCTCTGCTCAAAAGCTAGTGATTTGGTTTTTCAGCTTCTGTGTAACAGGTAATGGGCCACATTCAGCAAGAGTATCTATAGTTATAAGCAAATGAGATGCATGTGTTTTTCTGAAGTTGTCTTTCTGTGAAAGGGCTTTCTTTAATAATAAAATAGTTCTAATATATAAATGTGTAAAATAGACTACACTAGGATTACTTTTTAATAGTGTCAGTTAATGTAATGTTTATAAATGATAAACTTGTATTTTAAAGAATTCACAATGTTACCCTTTTGGATTAACTATGAAAATTCTCCTGTCTAACCAAATTTTTCAAATAAATTGTTAACAGCTTCTATTACAATGTAATTATCAATAAGGTTCTTGCCTGGTTTGTACACCAAAAAAAACACATTTTTTTTGTATGTCTGCTGACAATTTTTCCCCTATATTTTTGTCTCTAATCCATTTGAACTTGAAAGGGTAGATTACTTCCTCAGCAGTATTTGGGTGTCTCTAGTCCATAATCTTATTGATGGGCTCCTTTGTAATTTGTGAAGCAAAATTAAAATCGACCTGTAATCTGTTAAAACAGTGCTAAGCATTCACATCAACCATTAGCTCAGATAACTCCTTTATCTTTGTGAAGAAGGAAAGGCTCTTAAGTATTGATTTTAAATAACAAAACATAGCTGCCAATCTAGTTGTACCTATAACACACTTAGGTTCATTGTTTTATTCTTCCCACTTCATGGTTGCCCTTTTTGTTAAGAAACAATGCACTCTTTTGTCTCAGGGAAACCTTGTAGAAGTTTTTTTTTTTTTTTTATTTTTTTTTCCCTGCCAAACAACTGTAGTTTGATTGTTTGTCAAAAAGATGTAATAAAACAATGTAAAATCATAATTTAGGATTTTTTCTCAGTTTTACTTTGAAAGTTTCATGATTATATTATGTATGCCAGGAAAGCATCATCACAACACTAACAAACTTGATAATCATATTGAAATAGCATTTGTAGCATATACATCATTGATCATTGAGAGAGAAAGAGTAATCTTAACCTAAAATATTCAGTTTGCTTCCCTGTTTTTCTCAACTCTCTTGCAGTTAAACAGGATCACCTTACGTGGAATGTGGTGCATCATTCCCAAGCTAATGAAAAGCTTCATTTTCCAGGTCTCTATTTAGCTTAAATAACCTCAAAAGCTGCATGGTCAGATGGAATAGTTAAATGACAATGGAGTGTTGCTTAGTCTGGTCCCTGAGTGACTGTGTGAAGAAACACTTATCTGTGAAGGCTTACAAAATTAGTGAGAAATAAACTTTCATTTGTGTTATGACAAAATAATTTCAGGGTTAATTTATTATCACATTATAACCTAGCGTATCCTGAGTAATGTAGTTTTAGACTAATTCATGAATAGAAATTATAATGTCATCACCTACAGTGATAAGCCCCACAAAATGCAATGCAAAAACCTTCAGAAATAACTTATTGTTATTATATTCTCTATGTTAAATTGGGACATTTCTTAATATTCTGTTCAGCCCTTTACCTGTCAAAGATAAAAGTGAGTGAAAAACCAGGAGAGTGAAATTGTTCTTTAGCAAAATAAATTGTGCTTGCTATAATTCATCAAAACAGAGAAGATTCAAGGTCAGAACATCTCTAGAGTTTTCAAGACATTACAGGTTAGTCTCTTGAAGAAGATAGTTTGTAACTCACTTCAAAGTCCCAATAGATTATTTTTATTTTTCTTTCTCAGGTTCCCTTGTCAAATGTCTTCAAAAGAAGTTCAAATGATATTTGATTTCATTGAATTATGTTTAATTTGCATCTAATTATCTCAGCCTCAAGTTTTATACCAAAACCCACTTTGAAATCTACTAAAGACTATTTATATTTTATTGTTTTAATAGAAATTCATATACAATGTGTATAAAGTATTTGATCTTATCATACAGATTTGTCTGAAAATCTAATTTTAGTTTTAAAGTACTGATATGTTTAACCAGTGGAGGAAAAATATAGAGTTCCTGCTATTTTTGCAATGTTGTGACATACTTTATATATGAAAATGCAATTACCTCTATTTTTTTTCTTTGAAAAAAATTCACCCAAGAGTTAAATTATCTTTTACACACAGAGAAATAGAACTTATACTGTAATATAATTATATTGCTATAGTCATTTTTCCCAATACCCCTCCTGGTACACATGCTCTCGGAGAAAAAGAAAACTACATATAAACTGGAGTAGCCATTACCTACCTTTTGTTTTCTTCAATTTCATTATATATTTTAGGATTACACTTCTTGTTAATGAAACTGCTTTTGTGGGTCTTTGTGAACTAATTTACAGTGGGTTTTTACATTGCATTCAAAGCTTAGTATTGGTAACATATTGGTGAGAATAAGAGCATGAAACTAATTCCATTCAACTCATTTATTGTTTTAAATGATAGAGGCTAAAGAAATGAATGTCATGGACCTTGCCCTCTAAGATCTACCAATTTAATGAACACCATCAATGTGTAAATGGAAAACTTCAATGCAGGTTGATTATTATAAAGCCATAAAAATACAAAATATTAAGTGTTCTAATATGCAAAGAGATCTTCAGATTGTTTAAGAAGGGGATATTTTAAAAAGTAGGCAAATAGAAATGGTAAGAAAAAATTAAAAATAGGCTTTGCAGTTAACTTTTTCTGAATTTGGACATTACTACATAATAATGAGTATACAATGCTAACTATGCTTCTAGCATAAGTGATTCAGTAAGCCAATTAATTCTTCTAGAAACATATTTAAAAGCATGCTTGAGTTTCTATGTTTCTGTGAAATAACTTGTATTTTCAATTTGAGTATATGACTTAGTGCATAATTAAAATAGAAGAAACATTTTTAAATGTTTTATATTATAGTCCTAATTTTTATCTAAGTTAAATCAATTAATTTCACTTATTAGTCACCATTTATTTACTAAAGTTATTGCTTGTTTAGCCTTCAAATTTTGTGTTAACCTTTTGTAACTTCTCCTATGGAAGCTGTACTAGTTTTTCATACTTTCTGTTAACTTACAAATGATGAGGTTCTATACTTACTCAATATAATCCCACCTCTAAGAAATTCTTGTATAAACAAACAAGTGTCCAACAGCCTGTTTATTTGTCAGGCTTAACTTTTCTGATATAAACTACCTGGATTTTTGTCATTCATTTAAATTCAGAATAAATATTTCATAGTATACATATATATCTAGTTATCTATTCAATATATATCCTATTCAATAAAACTTGAGACTGATTAGACATGTTTTATTGCTTTAATCTTTCACAACATTATGACTTTTAATAATACCTTCTTGGAAAAGTTCTTATTTCACTTTTGGTTACGGAAAATGGTCTTACAATATAGAGAGAATTCAACAGAGAATGCATTATAATATCAAACTCATGTTATAGCTATATATTTAAAACCTGCAAACTTACTTGTAGGGGTTAAAGAGTACTTTTTAGATGGTTAGAAAAAAAAATAATTACTATTGATTAGCAATTGCCTTAGCTTCTCTAGAAGGGTTATTAAGGTCCTAAAATAAAGAACAGAGTGTTATAAACAATATTGTGTTCTCCCCAGTTTGTCTTGGACTAACCATTTCTTTGTCTGAAATGTCCTTTTGACATAGCTTATGCTTCTCAGGAGCTTTGATATAGGGAGCAATTTAGAACTAAAGGCTATTTCAGCATTCTAAAGAGAGAAATGCTCAGAAGCCCCCATAGAAGCCATATAAACTATAAGTGGATGGAATGGAATAATTATAGTACCTATCAATAATTACCCATTGTATATAAAATTATTTTATGAAACTAATGTTAAATAGTTCTTCTGGACTTAATATGATTAAAAATAGACATATAAATGATTCTATAATGTGTAAAAATAGGACTATTAGAAATTGTAGAGAAAATAAAACTTTCATACATAGAGAGGGAAGAAATTTGATATTAGTAAGGTATTCCTCTTGAGACCTTCATAAATTTCTAAATGATGGAACATCAAATTGTTTTTGTAGCCTCTGGCATTAGTCCAAACCATATTTCTATCATAGGTTAGGGTTATTTTTTTTCCCCTATATACCATCTCAACATAAGTAACCAAATCTCCAGTTTTCTCTCTTTTGGGACAGTTTTTACACTAAGTGAAGGCATCTATATTATCACTTTATTGATCAAATTTATATCTATAATTTAGTTCATGCATCTGTACAAATTTCATAAAATTTATTTACCTTACTCAAAGGTTTATTTTCCTATAAAACAATGATTTATTTATTCATTCAATAAGTAATTCATTCAATACATATTTAATGCATTTGACTAGGCTAAATTTTATTTGGAGAATAAAAATATACAAAAGTAACTTTTTTTTTAAGTATTTATTTATTTATGCACATAAGAGCTGGGGTACAGGCCAGAGACGTGGGAGGTGAGAGGATTCAACAGAGACAGAGTGGGGAGCAGAACAGGCAGATGGACTGAGGCACACTGCTGAGGGGAGCAGTGGAGAGGCAGGAGAGTTCTGCTGTGCCATGGTGTCCCCTCCCTGGCCAGGGATCAAATTCTCGCTGCTGTGCTGCTAATGCTTCACAGTGCAGTGCTCAACCTGCTGTGCCACCAGGGAGGCCCTACAAAAGTAAGTTTTTGCTGTTATGCAGGTGCTTTCTTAAGCCATTTTTCAGATACATTTAGTGATTTGATTTTATATTTCAACATTTTTTTGTGACCAGTATGGATGTCCATTTTTCTTCACTCAACTATTTCAAATGATCAACTCTCTGGACTAATCATCAACATATTGAGCACATTATATTGATTTTCATAGGTATGAATTTCCTCAGTGATACATTCAATATTTCAATATCCAGTGCCTGGCACAGAGGATACTTTTGGCACCTGTCTGTAGAGCTAAACCGAACTTAATGTTTACTCAATAACGTGAGTAGAATTGGGACAGGCATCAATTGCTGGTACTAAACTCCAGTATAAATGTCCAGAGTTAGGGGACTAATACCCATATGTTTGTAGGTATATAGCTAATACCTACATGGAAATGATCCATCCAGTTTTGGTCTGCTATCAGATGTGTCTGTATTGAGAGTCCAAGGTAAACTTCATGGTACCCAAAGAAAGAGGTAGCCTGGCCATAGAGAACAGAGGTGGGAAGTTAACATTCAGCCTAGAAGCCTGGAAAATAATACAATGGGGCACAGGCTAGGAGAGTTCCCATAAAATTAGAGATCAAGTAATATAGGCTGAGATGAGGGAATATAGGAATCAATACCAGGACATGCCAAACAAGATCAGATGTTTGGGGTGATAGGGTTAATCATGAGTCTCATTTAATTGCCATGACTGTGTGAGGATGAAATTCAGGGCAAAGATCTTGCTCAAATCAATTGGGGTGGAAAGTAGGTAGTATTATATTGGCATGATGAGCAAGAAGACACCATTGGACTCATGTCTGATGAATGGCAGAGAGACATTCATTGGGACAGACATCTACAAGAGAGTCAGCATTACTATTCTTTGTGTTTAGCCTTTTCATAAATGGGTTCCTTTCATATTTAATGTTCAGCAGTAGTAATAGAAATATCAGCTACTTCTCCTGTTAGTATAAAATCCCAACATAAAATATTTATTTTTATTCATTCATAAAACTGAAATAAGAAAATTTATGTTATTTGTCCCCTGAAATTTTTATCCTACATTGTGTGATATATACTTTTGAGGTGGAAAATTGTTCTACACTAGTTGCAATGCATGAAAGTGAAAATTCACAGTCTAAAAATATACAGTGATAGTTGATCATGGTCTTGGAAATTGAATTAACCAAGCGTTGTTTCTATTTGAAATAAACCTGAGCTCTACAAAAGAACTTCATTCTTCCATATTGTTAGGGCATCTGTAGATACAAATTGCAAGAATGTTTAAAAGAAATGATCACTTGTCACTATAAATATGATTTAAATTCTGCATGAGTTCTAGAACATTTTCATTTTCTGCTATCTCCTCACTTCCCAGGTTCCCCTGTGGTGTTACCTTCTTTGTAATTCTATCTAATTTAATTCTTTCTAGTTAAGAGAAAGCTAAGGGACAGCAGAAGGGCATGTAATTTCAGGTGCTTTACCCCACTTGGTGAGCTGTGAATGCTATGAATCACATGAGTGCTATGATGTTGTGAATCACATCCTCTGTCTCTTCTTCAGTGACATCATTGTACTTCAAGTCGGTTGTTTTAATAAAGAACAATCTGGTCTCCCTTTGGCAGAGCAAGCTTAAATTACATACAGTCCTGGGGGAGGTTAGTTTCAAGGTCACTTTAGGGAAGATATATATCAAGTCAAAGAAATGACATTATAGGTTACCATAAGGGCAGAAATTGGTAGGTAAAAAAGCTCTGCTTTCCTTAGAAAATAAAACAAAAGAAATCAACTACAGAGTTTGAAACCCAAGCTGCCAAGCTTGTAAAAGTAGATTAGCCACATTTCTGAAAGTGTCATGAATTACTTTTGCATTCCCTCATTGAGAATAGTGTCAAGGGGCTAATCAAACAAGTTGTAGTGGAGAAATCAAGGATATTAGTCTAGAGTATCATTTGTAATGTCGTAAACATTCAGTATACAATGTCTCTCTAGTGTGTTTGTGAATCACTTAAAAGGTAAAGAATGACGGTTCTTTGATAAAAATACCGGGCCATTTAGTCAGTATCATCCCTCTTCCCTCCAACAATCCTGTATTAGTTAAGGTGTGTTTTAGCTGGAAGTGACACAAAAAGAAAAGTAGCACATGGGGTTAACAGAATGATCATTTCTTTGTTGCTTATATAAAGTTTAGAACTGGCAGGGGATTTTGCACTGCTGGGGTCCTTGCTTTCTTTCTACCTCTTGCTTCAGTGTGTTCTGCGATTATCTTAATGCTCAAGACAGCAGGGCCCTAACCCAAGCAGAAGGACGGTACCAGGCATGGAGAAGTAACCAAAACATCTTACAGACACTTCTGTTTAGTCTGTTGCTCAGTGTTTAACTTCAAGAGAGGCAGGAAAACATGCTGTAGTGGCCACAAACCCAGTCAAATATATAATCCCCTGGCATAAAGGGAGAGGGGTGGATGATGAAAAACTAGAACAGACAAGCTCATTCATTTCTGAGAAATCACAAAATAGAAATAATCTTATTCTATAGATGTGGATGCAGAAGTACCAATGAGATTTAAGATTCTGTTATTAAAATTGTATAAACTTTGCATGATATTCAATTACTTGAATTTACATTAAGCTTAAGTGTTCTAGCAGTTATAAAACAAAAATTCAAAAATAAATCAATAAATGATAACTAGATGAGAATAGAGATTAATAGCTAGAGTTGAAATTGACTGTTTCCTCTTAAGTTCGTCCCTATGCCTTCACTCAGAAATGTTTTTTAAAATGTACACTTTCCTTTTTTATTCAACTGTAGCTTCTTTTTTGCTAAATACAGAAGACAAGTGCTTTAACATTCACATATATGAGTATTTGTGTTGCTTAAAAATGTGCATCCTATGTTACATATTTTTTCAAAGATTTATTGATTTATGCATACAAGAGCTGGGGTTCAGGCCAGAGGTGCAGAGAGTGACCTGAGATCAAACTCATGCTGCAGTGGTTGCAGATAGCTTCATATTGCTACAACTTAACCCCTTGTACCACTAGGGAGGCTCCCTATGTTACCTATTTAATATTCTCTATATAATTGAAGAATAAAAAAGGTTCTCTTTAAAATTATACCTGCCAGAAAAGTTCTTTGTGCACATTATAATGATAGACAGCAATGTGGTATGTTTTTATGTTTCTCTTGGGTAGTATTGGTGAATAGATATGCATAAATAACTTTATCTTCTATTGGAATTAAAGAGAAAGAATATACACTATACAGCTACAGGTGCATTGTAGGAAGTGTCTTGCCACTACCAGAAACAGTGAAGAATTCAGCCACCTTTATACACATAGGAAAATCTACTGTGTGTTTCAGTGAGACAGCATGACAGTGGTTACTAGAAAGTCTTATTAATCTAAATCTCCTAATAATAGTCTTGTATACTGCACCAATTTGAAGAAGATTAAGTACTCACTAATCAAATGGAGACTATAAAAATGCTTGTTTTGTTTTCTTTCCCTATTAGGGCATTATATGTCCTCAAATTAAGAAGTGTTTTTAAGCACTTCTTGACTCTGCCAGTCTCCATTCAGAATACATAAGCCATATCCCTGACCTAAGTAGTGGATAAAACACTTTTTTAGCAACTGTTGCTTATATAGCAAATAATTATTATTAGTTTGAAAGTTCTCAATTGAATTTGATTTCTATAAAGTTGATGCTATGAGTAATTTGTTTGAAGAGTGAAATTATTATGGGAAAATCAGACTACATAACTTGTGAAATTGTGAAAGGCCAATTTCACTTCTTCAGAAATGAAACTGATATATACACCTTCATCTAAAACAAGTTCATGAAACATTTTTATTAACTGATTTTATTTTTTTTAGATCTATTTTGAACCAAATAATTATATTTAGGGGTAAGATAATCACTATAAGATGTTCTGTCTGGTTCAACAAGGGGAAAGCAAATCTCAATTTTTTTCAATGAAAATGACTACTGTTCTGTTTATCTTAATTGTGACAATAAAACTAACAGTATGAATCATCATACATATTAAGTAACGGAAATTAAATATACTTAGTTTTTATTATTAGTCAATATAATAATTTTTATATTCTGGCTGCATTTAAACCAAACTCAGTCATCTAAACTGGTCAGGGAATATTGAATCTGCATAAATAAAAATAAGTTGTACTTTATACGTGTATGTGTGTATGTGGTGTGCAAAACTACCTTTACAGATGTTGATTAGTTTGGAAATTTATATTATTATGTTATAACATTATATTATTATTGAGTTTTACTTCAAATGCAATGTTCACCTGTATATGAACAGGAAGAAAATTATTCAGTTGTTAGACATTTCTAATTCTGTGTTTAAACCACAGAGCCAAGGCATTAAAATATTGAACTTATGTGTTTTTAACTGCAGGAGAGTATGAAACCATTTTGCTGTGTAGACACCCCCATTGGACCTGCACACAAAGTGAGGGTGTGATAGGGTTAGGAGTTGACTGTATCCCCAATTTTTCTCATTGCCAGTAACCCTCCTAGAGAGTAATTAGGTGTGAGATGATCTTTGCTAAAACACTACTATGTTTACTTCCTGTATTTTATTTGTATTAATTGCTTAAGTATGTTACTTAAAATAGTTTTTAATAGGTATCTTTTTAAATACATATATTTCAACTGACTTTTCACTTTTTTCTTCTTTTACTATCTTACAGTACACTTAATGGATTATGGGAAAATTTAATCTGTGAAGCAGAAAAGAGTTTTATCACCTGGTATTATAGATCTTAACTGTATTAATAAAACACCATCACAACACCAACTGGATTTGAATGTGATTGTATAACTCAGTGCTATGACTTAGCCAAGTTAATATATAAACCTAACCTTCAATGGTAAAATCTGGTGCTCAACCCGGATTCATTTTATAATTGGGTGTTATTAATAGAAATTGTTTTTTACTTCAGATAAAATACCTTACATAAAGCAGAAATTAATGGTAAAGATAATAGTCTAAACCCACCAAAAAATATTTATAATAGCTAATTTAAAGACTTTTCACTGACAATTTCCTATAGTTTTCTCAGTACTTCTTAGCTCACTTTTTCCTATATATGCAGACCATTAAGACAATGCAAAGAAACATTGCAGAAACTAAAAACTGAAAAGGCGTATATCTTCCAACTGGTCAATCCATAGATGAGAAAAACTCCAGTGAGATTCTCAGTTCCTTGGTTCAAGTACTTACATGAAGCACATTTTCTTAGTTCTCTCTCTTTTTTGTCATGACTAAGTAACTGCACTGTAGTGAGTTGAACAGTGTCCCCACATTGTACATGTCTACTTGGAACCTCAGAATATTACCTTGTTTGAAAATAGTTTCTTTGCAGATGTACTTGATTAAGATGAAGTCATATTGGCTTCAAGCGGATCCCAAATAGAATGACTTTTGTCTTTAAAAACAGAGAAAAGAGAAACAGAAAGTAGAATATAATGTGAGTGTGAAACACGTAAGAAAGATGGGCATATGTAGACTGAGGCCAAGGTTGGAGTTGTGGTGACAGAAGCCAAGGAACACCAGAAGTCAGTTATCAGAAATTAGCAAAAGCTAAGAAAAACATTTTCCCTGTATCTTCTGAGGATGTAAGGCCCTGTTGATACCTCAGTTTTAGATACCTAACCTCCAGAACTGTGAAACAATAATTTTCTGTTGCCACAAGCCAACCAGTTTTAGTAATTTAGCATGGCAGCCCCCAAAAAACTAATATACTTTGCTGTGTTAACTACCAAAGCTTTCTTCACCTTCCTCTTATTACTTTCAATGAATAATGAAGCTTCTGCAAAGAAATTTAAGTAGTGTGTGTTAAGTCTAAGAGATCTTTGGAATTCTGTACAGAGGAACTGCCCCATTCTGGCACTTATCTTTAGAGTCTTGCCTGGCAGGAAAAAATAGAAAAATAAATTACATTGCCATTTACACTTAGAAGGAGGAAGGGATTCTTCTTCAATGGAGTATGTTTAAAATACCACATTAGTTGAATTAGATTGGATCCTATTGAATCCAGTAAAACCTCCTTTCCCAATTCAATTTATTTTCTTAAGGGAAATAACCCTGATGTGTGTGGCGTGAAATAGGTTACTTGTTTCCACTGGGGTAAGAATGAGCAGCCAAGTCTGTCAAAGACATGGCCTTTCAAGGTGTGTTGTTCAATTTAGAACCATGCTGCACCAAAGACTCATTAAGTTCTTCTAATTAAATAAAAACAATAACCCAAATAATTAAGGACAAAGTCATGACCTTTAATGATCCCTTAGCTTATCACTCACACAAAATGAATTTTAATTATCATTAATGATCTATATCTAGCCAGGGGATGACGTAGTTAAAATTTACCCATAGGGAATCTTCAGTTCCTTTTGTATACTGGATATCTTTTGGGAATGGGTATTAATTACTCTTACATAGAAACAGGAAAGTCTGTTAAGTTCTCAAGGCAATTTCTGACAACTGTCAGTGTAGGTATACATAAAATTTTAATTGTGTCCTGGGTGACTTCCAATATAAAATTATCCTTGAGAGCTTAAGGAGAACTTTTAAAATTTAGTTGCCATGTTAAGAAAGCTTAATACTAATTTTCTGATTTTGTTCAGACTGTACAAGTTACATTTAATTTACATGAATAGAACTGACAGTTTGATATGTGGTTCAGATCAAATTTAATTTCCTAATAAATTACTACATTTGCAACACTAGCAGTACAATGTTATGTGTTTATATGAACCTACAATTTGTTGTATGATAGTTCCTTCATAAATATGTGTATATAAGCAGATCTCCCACCTCCCATTCAGGTTTATTTAGAAAGCTATTCAGCAATTTGTCATTCAAATTCTAAATGTAGGGTCACATTTTGGCTATCTCCTATAAATGAATTTGTTGAAGTAGCAAGGTAAAAATAAATAAACATTAAAATTTTAGGGTTTTTAGCCAATAACATAAGGGCAGATATCAAGTTATCTAGTGCTGTGTAAAAACAAAAACAAAGTAAAGAAACACCCTAAAATATTTTCACTTAATGAAACTACCATTTGTTTAACATAAGATTCTATATGTCAGCAATTTGGACTCATTCTTCTATTCTTCTATTTATGGCTGGGCTCTGGGACTGTAGCCAGCTGCCAGTCACATGGTGGGTTACAAATCAATGGTTAGGGACTGGGAAACAAGTAATGAAACAGAAAAAAGGAAAATTCCCCTATTTACGCAAGGATATAATGTGGTATTCTTCATGCTGTGTATAAAGCAAAAGAGAGGTTGAGTGGAGTCTCCAGGTTTAAAGACCAGGGACACAATGCAAAGACCTTTCATGATTCTCTGTATGATATGTGGGGGGTTTTAGAAGATGAAAAGCAAATTTTTCAAAATCATTAAAAGTTTCAAATCATGCCAAAGAAATGATACTAACTTTGGAGTTTGTATAGAGGGAAAAGGGAATCTGCAAAATCCTGTGATGATCAGAAAATAAAGAACCATGAAGGAAATGGAAAAAGCATGGGCTTTGAAAAGGTAAAGCTGAGTGTCAAGAAAAAGGAGGGTATAAAGTCCATAATACTACAAAGTGTCCATTAGCAGTAAAGAGTCAATGATGACCTCAGTGCAGGTGGCTCCAGCAGACTGTGGTAAGTGGTTGAGTGATATTGCTAAAGAAATTGAGGCATTAGATGTAAACTATTCTTCACAGAGTTTGAGTGAGAAAAGGGAAAGTTTCAAAACCATCTTACCATGAATGTACTAGAGAAAATACTTTAATATGTGTAAACTATCTGCATTATTTTAGCTTGGCTTCTATTTTATTTGATGATTTTTGAATTATGTGATTCTGTGTTGATCATTAAACTTCTCACTGCAGAATAATCTTTTACCAAATATTTTTTTTTATGAGATAGACCTCTCATACTCCCTAGACATATTCCATTCCAAACCTATACTACAGTAGATGGCATCCCTTATGTGATGATTAATTTTATGTGTCATGCTAATTAGGCCACAGTCTCTGATATCTGATCAAACATGAGTCTAGATTTTATTGGGGAGGTATTTTTAGGTGAGATTAACATATAATAGATCTACTGATCTATAACATTTCAGTACAACTTGAATAGAGCATATTCCCCTCCATGATGTGGTAGGCCTCACTGCATAAATTGAAGGTCTTGATAGAAAATGAGACTAACCTTCTCCACTGTAGAGGGGGTCTGCTAACAATTGTCTTTCGATTAAAAACTGAAAATCTTCCCTGGGTCTCTAACATGCCAACCTCCTCTACAGATTTTGACTTGCCCAGGTTCCACAATTGAATGAAATTTTTGCTAAAATAATTTTAGTCTCTTCCTATTCTCAGCTTCTCTCCTTCTCTTTACACACACACACACACACACACACACACACACAAAACGCATAAATCCTGTTGCTACTGTTTCGCTCAGAGAAACCTGACCAATACCTCACAAGATATGAATAATGAAAGATTAGGAAATGTAATTTGGTAAAAGTCAAAAGTAATCTCTGTTCATGTTTTAGTTGTGGACAGTCTTTTGAACGCACATACCTATCATAGATACATACATACATATATAAATACATATATAGATATTGAAAAAGTACCAAATCTCTACCTTCCAACAAAGTATTCATTCTGTGGCTGTTTCACCCAATACTAATTGCTTTCTATATACATATTTTAATTGTTATAACATCACCTTTCATTCTGTCACTATGAATAAAATACAGAAACGAAGAGTACAATGCACTAATTAATGAAAACATAAGTGAAACATTTGTATTTTCTGAATATAATTAGCATAAAAGACATTTTAAGAGAACCTTTGTCACTGAACTAGACAATCAAGGTAACTCTAATGAGAAGTATAAAGAAAAAAGACTCTTCCTTCTTGTAATCCTGTATTGCATTTTGGTTTTCTGGCCTTGTCAAACTGCATACAACAATCCAAAGAAAGTTTCACAGTGACTAACATGGAAGCCCTTTTGGTATTTCATGAAAATCTTACCATATTTTAAGATGAATAATAAATCTTAGAGGACTTCTTGTTCAGTGACTAAACTATTCAGTGACAAAATGTGTCCTGGTGAAAGATTTATTTTAATTAGAATAACTGTTTGAATGACTTCTGTGTTAATCTTTACAGAGTAAACACTAAAGACTTTCAAAGGTTTGCAAGACTCTGGCGTTCTTCTTCACCTCATTTCCCTGCACATCTCCCTTATTTCCCTCAATGTCAGCACTACCTTTTATTCTTCAAACATGCAAAGTAAATTCTGCTTGGAATGCTCTTTACCCAGGTATCTTCAAATTTCTTCATTTCTTTAAGATTTTCTGTTCAAATATTGTCTTCTCAGTAGGGCATTCATTCTATATAAAATATGAACTCACCTTATATATCTTACCTATTTATTATCTGTGGCTCTATCTAAATCTGTATCAATATGCTATATGCTAATTTGTAGTTAATATGGACAATATCTAGAGGCTTTACATTTACTCCAAGTTCAGATCCTGTCTCTACCATGAGTGATGAGTGTTCAACACTCATGGACATAATGCATCATACAAGCTAATGAGTCCTAAAGAGTTAAAGGGCCTTATGACCAGGGCACTTATGATCACTGTGTGCTATGGAACTAGAGGTTTTCATCAAAGTAGACCATTACAAATCCCTGAGAATTCTCCCAGTACACACAGGAGACACTGACTTGAAAGGTTTGTGTTACCTCCATACCTCAGTATCACTATACCTTCTAAAATTGAGGTCTATTTTTCAGAACAATAATGTTAAGTTCATAATAAGCTAATTCATTTAAAGCCATAATTCTAATAGTTCCATGTTGTATCCTCAAAATACATCAAAGAACTACTGTGAGAGTTCCCAGTTCTTAAAATTCATTGATTCAATCCTATGAAACCTACCAGCTGAATGGAATCCTGTAATGTTTTTGTACCTTAACTTGTCTGTTCATACATTGATAAAATTAATTTTTGTCTACATTTAAATGTTGGATATTTTGACATAAATTTATAACTATTTTGGTATATTTTATGTAATGATATGGTAGAATCTTGTCATATAACTCAACATCAATATTTATTTCACCTTATTTAACATATTATTTGTATAAATAAATTTTTAGGAGTTATATCAATTAATTTGACCTTTTTTTCACAGTTCACTAACTTTTTTAATTCTTAATTCGCCCTTATATTGTCTAAAAGATATCAAAATGCAAATACTGTCATTTGTGCCTAGCACCAGACTAGATTTGTAAGACTTCCTTTTTTTAACTTCTCTTTATGTCATAAAGGTAATGATTGAATATGATAACATATGGGGATAATTTAGAAGATAGTACTAATCATAAAACAAGAGCACAACAACTTTTTTCTAAATATCAAAAAAATCAGTTTATATTTACTTTGAAAGACATTGGCCTAAGCGACTGTATCATGGTATCACCTCAGGAAATTAATGGGCATGTCATTCTAGTGGTGTCAAATAGAGGCCTTCTTGAACATTATTCTATTTGAATAAATTAAGATAGTTTTCTCATAGATGGACTTAGGATTCACTAACAAGCATTGTACCCTACTTTCTAAATAATCAAGTGTAACTTTTTACTTGTTAATATCCTTTTTTAAAAAATATTTCCTTATGTATACAAGAACTGGAGTACAAGCCAAAGGTATGGGGGAAAGGGGAGTGAGAAGATTCACCAGAGACACAGTAGGGGACAGAACAGGCAGATTGGCTGACATATGCTGCTGAGGGGAGCAGTGGGTGAGACAGAAGAGTTCTGTTGTACTATGTGTGTCAGCTCCCTACATGGGATTGAACTTGTGCTGCAGTGGCTGTGGATAGCTTCATAGTTCTGTGCCTTAACCCCTTGTGTCACTAGGGAGGCCTCTCACCTGTTACATTCTGCATCAAAATTCTGGCACCTCTTATTTAAATAAAAATTAGTTATATATAAAAATATTTTTTAAAAAATATATTTTTTAAGTTTTTTTTTTTTTTAAGTACTGTGAATTGTTGTATCTGGGATGTCTCTGACTAATGCTCTTCTTTACATCTGGGTCACTTAGTAGGATGCTGGTAGAAAAATGCTTGTATGCACAGCAAACCTAAGAGTTTGTTATTCTAAGAGAGTTTCACTAAGAATAATTATGATTATGGCATGGTATTTTGGACTTAAAGTGTTTGTAAAAAATAATCAAAGTTGTTTTTCTTTTTTATTTTGTATTAGTTAAAAGGAAATATCTCATTTCATGTGTAATTCTGTAAGGGAAAACAGGCAGCCCAAAAAAATATTTCCCACTGATAAAAATTTCTCTTATGGACAGTTTATTATTTCCACCATTAGAAAATATACTAAAGTAGCTATATATTCATATGTAGCCAATATTCACATATTGCCAATGTTGAATATTTTAAAGGATATAATTTAAATATTGCCAGTTACCATGTTTTTAACTAATCAGGATAACAAAATAAATTAGTGTATTATTAATTTGGTTTCCATTCATGCCATATATACATAAATCATCAAACAAATTTGGATCAAAGGACTCAATAGTATTTCTTTATTACAGATTCACTTTGTACTTTGGGGGCCAGGTGTATTTTTGTATAATAAATTGACAAAAAAGGTAAGCCAGTGTTTTATAATAAAATATGCCTGCCAGGTATTAATAACTGTAGCTTTTGTCACACTTGACAAGAGCTATTTTTGAATTTGTTATGAATTTTAGAATTTCTAACAACAGATTATGCTGCCAATATTCATAAGGGTACTAAAAAGGCTGTCAGCCTTGATGTATGCTGCATTCATCACACAGATGAACTGAGTGAAGAGTCACCAGTTAGTATAATTCCTATAGGAATATATACAAGTTAGGCAATTATAAAGGGGAAGTGTGTAGGAGAGAAAAGGGAAATAAGCATACAGTATCAGTTGGAAAAAAGAAAACTATTTTTCTGTATGAAACTAGAGTTCTCATATTCTCCTGACTTTTCTCCAAAACTTGATCTGACTGTTCTAAGTTATATACTTATTTCAATATAACATCATACAATTGGGTTAACTATAGTTCCAATTTTGACTTTTATCTGGTTCATTCATTGAAGTTGAAATATTTATTAATGAAGACAGCATACTTCTTCAAGCAAGAATCTAAACAAATTCCATATGCTCTCTTTATGATCACTTCATAATGTATTCTCAGTTATATTTTAAAATTATCTAATTTGATGGATTCTCGCCTTTGTAAACATGTTGTTACTGGACACGGTGAGGGGTACCCTGGGTTCCCCAAACCTACCTGCTCTCAATGGGTTCTACCATCTGCCACATCAAAATAAAACATACATTCAACAGAAAATAACTGTAATACAATAGTGGGCAATAAAGAGAAGAGAAAAAATAGAGTGAATCAAAGAAAAGATGATTTCCAAATCATCACCCAAAGTTACTCATTCCTTTGTGGGTAATGCCTAGTCAAATAGGATTGACCCACAGCAGGATAACTGAGGTCCAAAAGCTTGCAATCTGTCTTAGGCAACTTCTGGTAGGGTCCCATAAGAAAGGGGCAAAAGGGGCCAGGCAATCTGGAAGGAAAAGAGCAAAATCAAAACCCAAGACAAGATTAAAGATGCCATTGTCAGCCTCCCCATGGGTTCTCACTCATTTCTCTGTGTCTTCTTATTCTCTCCTTCCATGACTCCCTGGTAAAAGTCCAAGACTGAGAAGCAAGTGCAGCTTCTTCACATGTCTCTCTATATGATTTCTCTAGTCTTCTAACTTCTCCATTTCTCTCCACTTCTCAACCAAGTCTTCTCTCTCAGTCTTTCTCACCATCTTTCTCTAAGTTTACCTTTCTGCCCAGTCCTACTATAGAACTTGGGGTAGGAAACTGGAACCTGGATGTTCCTCTTTCCCTGGGATTACCCTGTTACAGTATGATACAGATAGCATTCCACAAGTCATCCAATTATACTAAAATAGGATTTGATTAAATAAAATTAGTTTTTTAATGAGTTTTTTGGGGGTTTGTGACTTTATATTTGATTGAACTTTAATCAGAGCATGTTGTTAAACTAGAGTCAATTAATAATGTAGACAGTCAGGAAAATAGTTATTGACTAATCTCAAAGTTGAGTCTCTTAAAACCAACAGCATAAATAAATTAAAATAATATTGTGGTTAAATAAGTATACCTTGTAGTGAGTAACTAATGACCAGTCTATTTAAATGTAGTAACATGAGAAAAAAAGTGCTTATAATCGGATGTTTTCATCAGCAAGTGTCAGATTGGGATAAAATATTGTCCAAGTTGAAGTAGATCTTAGAAAATTTTGATTATTAAATTTGAAAAAGACTAAATGAAAAATGTTCACGTATTAAATAATATATTGGTCTTTGTATTTTGTAATGCTTTAACACCTGCTGGATATAGGGAAATATATTAAATAAGGCATCCAATAATGAAAAAAAATAATTTAGAGGAAAGGCTTATTTTTCGTTGGTGTGTTATAACTTCAATATATGTTTTACTAGATTTGATAAAGGCAAATTTTCTTTTTTAACATTAAATTATGTTTTTAAAGCAAGACATTTTATAATATTGTTTCTAGTAGAATCATATGAGGCCCATGTCATTTATGCGTTGTTTTAAATAAATCTCAGCATTTTTATAATTAGTTCAATAAAGACATTTGTTTTGGTGATGGTTATGGTGTGGTAATGTATGTCTGATTAACTGTCATCCTATTTACCTTTGAATCATTTACAGTGTTGAAAACCAGCATTACTTAAAAAAAAACAATTTTATGTGGATTTCACTTCAATAAAAAAGTTTTTTTTTAAAAAAAGTTTTTCAAAGCACATAGATCCTTTCGATATGAAGTGACCTTGTTTTCAATCCCATAGCTATCTTTATAGAATATTAAACAAAATTTTGTTTATTCATCAAAAATAAAAAAAAAACCCTCTTTTTTTCAGGGATTAAAAATTTTGCCTATTAGTAATTCTTATTAATGGGATCCAGAATGACTAGATAATTACATATTTTACAAACTTATTTTACAGATTCAGTGTTTTTATTGTTCTTGGAATTGTAGCATTCCTTTCAGTTTGTAAAGCCATCTATATCTCCATTACTTTAATTTTCATTTAGGCCCCTTTTATTTCTTTTTGGCTGCTTAACGATGGACTCCTCTATACAGAACTTAGAACTTAGAGAACTATATGGAAATCAAAGACCTCCCTCTATCTACCACTATTTTGAAAGCATAGTTTGTTTTATAAAAACTTGGGAAGTAATTTATAACCAGTTCAACACAATGACTTCCTGAACATTTATTTTCACTTGCATTGTCAAGCCACTGTAGATATTCATATTATTCTCAGTTTTAAAAATCTTTTTTAAAAATTCATTTCATTGCAAAAGTGTCATAGTTTTTATTTTAAAATTTATCAGATATTAAATATACCCAAATATTACAGATAAGTTAAATATAGAATATAAACTTTTCCTTAGCTTCTGCTCTCATTCTTTAGTCTTGTATATATTTTCAGTGTTCATAAATAGATGTAGATATAGATATAGAAGAAACGAAACTCACCAAGTGAGTCATTCGTTCTTTTATTTATTTGAACAATATGTGTCGTAAGACTTTCATATACCGGGCCTCCCTGGTGGCGCAGTGGGTTAAGTAACACACTGTGAAGCAAACTGCAGCCACTGCAGCACGAGTTCGATCCCTGCTGCCGGCCAGGGAGGGGCCCTACATGGCATAGCAGACCTCTCCTGCCTCTCCTGCTGCTCCCCTCAGCAGTGTATTTCAGTTGATCTGCCTGTTCTGCTCCCGGCTCTCTGTGGTGAATCCTCTCACCTCCCACCACTCTGACCTGTACCCCAGCTCTTGGATGCATAAGTAAATAAATCTTAAAAAAAAAAAAAAGACTTTCACATACCATCTATATGTGTTTTCACATATATATCACATTCTATTATACTGCCTTCAACCACTAAATTGATTACCTACCACAAGAATTAATTGACTACTGCCTTAGGATCAAAAGAATGTTAGGATCAAGGATCAATGCTTTAAAAAAATATTTCTTAAAGTAGTGATACTTAAAGGAAATTCGATTACTAATTTATGACAATATCTAAATAGACTAGTCTATTCATTTTTATATATTCTCAATAGTTGTCTTTTAAAAAAGGAAAATCAGGATATGTGGAAGAAATGATACAAATTGTTCATTATAAGGAAATAAAAAGTGAGTGAAAATTTTAAAAAAGAATAAAATCTGGAACAGATCCACATTTATCTGGAAACAGCTGTTGCCCTTTTGCCACAGCTTCAAGTGAAGGCTCTGGTTTATGCCTCTCTACCATAAATAACATCAGTCCAGAGCCCCAGATCCCAGAAGCACAGAACTGACAGAGTGCTGGGATCATGAGCACATAAGTGGCTTCCCCAGCCTACAGGAAGACATGTTGCTAAGTCAGTCCCTAAGATAACCTTTTTCCTTCTGAAGGGATGCTTTGAGGTATGCAGATCTTTAAGCCATTACATCTTTTCTGTGGTTATACCATTTTTTAAAACTATAATTAGTTCTCATATTGTCACTTATCTTGACAACATCAGTTTGGCAGTTTGCTATGCCAAAAATGCTGTAATAGCTAAGCACTATTGTTGGTAAATGAAATGTAAAAACCAAGGAGGATGGTTATTATGATAGGGAAGTAAATTATTTGAAAATAAAATCAATTAAATATTTATTTATTTGGAACAGAAAATAGCATTCAATTAATTTGCTAAGAATATTAAGAAGCATTTAAAATTGCTTCTCTATTTACAACTCATTTTCAAATCTTAAATATTTAAAGCCATTATTTGTAAGTACATTTGGTCTATTTGTACATTTCCCCCACAGCTCACTTGGAGAACTGCTATGCTGATTGATATATAGGACATATTGTAAAACAAAGATTTGATTTAAGAATTTCCAGTTTATTAAGTAAACACAAATATTAGACATTATAGTACAGTGACCAGCAATTAGAAATGTACAGGCTTGCTCCTTGCTTTGTAGGGGAGGAGACTCAAGTGAGACAATTTAAATCAGACAGTTTAAGTTAATATAAGCCTGTAGCCTGTCTCTAAATTCCTTTTTGTAGTTATCAATGATTAATAATCAAATGATGGAAAATCACATAAAATTCTATGAATATGTTTGTTTCAATGTTTCATCAATTAGAATGTATTAAAATTATTTTAAAAAGAATATTATTTGAAGTCTCAAATAAAAATGTCTTGCTTATCCAATGCAGCTCTTGCATTTTACAGTTTTAGGGAATGGATCACTACCCCAAAGGAATCTCAAAACATAATAAATGTTCCTTGAAAGAACTGTTGAAATTTAGATGAGGCTTTTCTTCCTTTTGTACTGATTCTTGATAGTAAAGAAGCTCCAGTGAATGAAAAAGATTCATACCATAATAAGAAGATTGCTTCTTGAGATGTTCACAGTGTACTATTCTTTTATTTTAACATTAAGTTTTGTTGGTAGCAGTGCTTTCAAAGGCCAAACAGAAAACAAAAAAAAAGATTTTTAATCAGTTTTCCATATATATCTTTTAATGAGTACATCACAGTAATTCATTGAGTATATGTGGGGATAAAGGCTGTTTGTTTTTTTTTTTTTACTCTTGCTAGGAATAAAGTGCAGCAACCTCCCAGTCTCAAAATAAATGCAAAAGTGGAGCTATCTATTATCAGCAAGTTCTCATTTGTCTTTTGTTCTTTAGACCAGAGTTCTTATCACCACCTGAGTCTGATAGGAGCAATATTACCAAGAAAGCAGGGACAAAGGGATCAAAAAGAGGGGACAAAAGAAAGCAAGACAAAAAGAAAAGGCTTAAAACAAAACAGGGATTTTTTTTTTTTTTTACCTCCAATACTTTTTAATCATTTAGGGTTATTTTTAAAATCCCTTTCTAAGGCACTCCAGTACTGTCATGATAATAACCATGGGAGAGAAAAACAATGGAGGATTACAAAAAAAGCCAAAAACCAAAACCTCAAACACCACAGACTCTTTTTAAGATCAAGCATCATGGCCTGGCCTGAGGAAATAGTGAGAGAAGTCAATGAATTTCACATAAAGGTATGCAAACACTTCAAAAGAGAAAGAGATTAGTAAAGTATTCCAGAAGGCAGTGTTCTCCCTAGATATGTCCACAGAATGATAATGCAAGCAACATCCACAATGGATTTACTTGTGCTCTTTAACTGAATAAAGCATATCATTCCCTCACTATCAACTGATTTGCTGGTGAAGAAAAAGAGGAGAAAGCTATGTGGTGATATTAGCCATATTTTTTGATGGCATTGGATCATCAAGTACATGGAAACAGACACTATTAATGTATATTGAGTATTATGCTAATTCCATATAGTATTTCTTTAGCATGGATCGTGAGAATAGATTTATGAAAAATGGGATATGACTTGGATCTTTCTTTTTCTGTGTGTGTCATTGTTTCCTTTAAAATAATAAATTCAAAGACAATTAATAGATAGTACATATATGTCCCCATTAGAGAGACACTATGGAAATCATCTACTTCAATTAATAGATACCTAGTATTCAAAGCACTGTAGTAAGAGAGAAGTAAAATGTGTTTAAGTCAGTATTAAGTTTTCATCTCATTTAAGTTGATTTCAAGAGATAATCGACACACTGGCTAAAAGTAATGAAGAGTGAAGTTTGACTATTGGGAATCCTTGTCACAAATACTTATCTTCTCATGCTCTGACAGAATTAATGATTTCTTCCATTGATAAAAGACCTTTAAAACCTTAGACCATATCAGAAGGAAATAGAAGCTAAAAAATAAATTATAATTGAAATCTGCACTTAAGTTTGAAACTGTAAGCAGAGAAGTCATTGCTTATTAATATCCACTAATAGTGATTGACAGTATAAAATATCAAAATAGCAACTACATAAACAGGAGATATGTGGTATTCGTGTGAATGTGCTATGTGTTTATTTACGATTAATTCCTATAAAAGTTGTGGAACACTAAATTCTTGTAAAAAAGAGAATATTTTTCCTGAAGCACATGAAATCCTTTTTCTTACCATCTGGTGGTATAATATCTTTCTAGTATGCAATACCATTTTGTGATTCTGTAGTATTGAGGAGTTTTTGCTTGTATCTTTTGTTCTGTAACCATGGTGTGTTTTATATTTTTATAGCATAGATACAACACACTCCTTACCCTGTAAAGAGATCTAAGAAGAAAGACAAAATAAATCAGTTTGTTCTATCAGGTACTTTTGCAGACAGAAAAAAAAAAAAAAAAACAACATAATTTTAAGCAAACCTTTTATATTAAACATAGAATGCATAATATTCATTTCCAATGTGATTTTATTCAATATTCTAGAGAAAAATCAGATTTCATTACATCTCAACAAACAGTGTAGTTATTAGTTTTTGGAACAAATACGACTCTACTGATGTGCAAACAAAAAAGCAAAAGAGACACAAACCTTTTTGTTGCTCAAAAACCTTCATACAAATAGTAATAAAAGACAGTTACTTTTCCCCTGAAATAGTTCACTTTAGTGCAATAGGTTCTATTTTCTCAGCTGTCAATACTATTATTGGCGTAAAGACTGGGTGTATAGCTAGAATTTTCCAATTCCCTTAAGTGGGGAATCAGTTTGTGTCTGAAGAAATGGAGCATTTCAAGTCCTTTTCAACCTGTCAGTATTTGAGAGTTATTAACTTCAACTTCCTTTCTGCCTTTTGAAATCTGACACTGATTTGTCCCATATTTCCCAAAGGCCTCTATGTGCAATTAGCCATTGGATTCACTGAGTAATTACTTCATTTTTCATGTAAAATGCACTTGATTTATTATATACTTGGGAAGCAATGGCAGAGATAGGTCAACAGCAGTTAGAGGAGATTAAAGGAGAGACTCTATTTAACTGTGGAAGCAATCAATCCCCATAAGACTGCTAGCGAAGAGTGAGAAGGGTGCCCCTCAATGTTTAACAATGGTTTTCTAGATGAATTTATTGCTGCTTTGAAAATTAACTGAGTAACGGGAGGCAATTTTTTAAAATTCTACCTTACAAATTTATCTATGTATTAAAATAATGCCTCGGGCCAAATTCAAGGGAAAAAAAAAAAGGTTTATAATTCTAAGAGTTCCAGTGTCTTACAAACTGTGTAAATCAGCACAGTTTAACAACTTGAAGAGAACAAGGAAACCATCATTATACTCTTCCTGCCATTCCTTTCAGGAGAATTTTGCTAGCAATTGCTGTACTAATGCAGTACTTTTCTAAATGGATTTTCCCTGTCTGTGGATAGGTTACTCTGACTTAAATAAATGATACTTTGAAGAGTAATACAATAGGTATGACTGGATGAGAATGGAGAAAGATTGTTTCCTTTTGACTAGGTACTCACATTTTATGTGTAGTTTTGTAGTTGATACTGTACAGATGAAAATTACACTCCAGTTGCTTGGGAAAACACATTTTAGCAAGATGCCAGTACTTTGTTTCTGTTTGTACAATTGCACTATCACTAGGGGCTTCCTCAGAGTAGTTTCCTTCTGTGGGGCTGGCATCTGAAGAGAGGATAATTGAGTGACCTTGTATTGCTGAGGAGGAATGCCAAGTCGGAAATGGAAGACTCCCCTGTGAAGGGAACTGCTGAGAGTTTTCATTGCCCAAGATAACAAAGCAGGGGTGGATCTCTCAGAAATTATAAAGCTAGCTCCTATGGGACCAGAATTTCTCTTCCTCTGCCATTTCTGTTTTTATATTTCTAATTCTAGTCATCTGACAGATGGTGAAATGGCAGGAAAAAAAGAAGAAGAAAAAAAAAAAAGGACTGTTCTTCAGGGTTATTACCCTTTATTTTAGCAATATATTACTTATTATCTGTATGATTTAGTTTTTTTTTTTTTTTTTCTGTAAGAAGCTCTTCAGCCCATTTAATTTCTAAAACTCACTAAAAGCACTATGAAGTTGATACCTTTTAGTATTACCTTAGGGGCACATGCCTTTATATATTTGCTCAGTGTAGGTATAATTAGTGTCTTTGATAATTAACCCTAGTAAATAATTCATTCTTTTACGTTTTCTTTTGTATTTGACTTTTTTTTTTTTTTAAAGATTTATTTATTTATGCGTACAAGCACTGGGGTACAAGCCAGAGGTGTGGGGGGTGAGAGGATTCACCACAGACAGCGGGAGCAGAACAGGCAGATCAACGGAAGTACACTGCTGAGGGGAGCAGCGGGCACAGCAGGAGAGGTCTGCCNNGCCATGTGGGTCCCCTCCCTGGCCGGCAGCAGGGATCGAACTCGTGCTGCAGTGGCTGCGGTTTGCTTCATAGCGCGTTGCTTAACCCACTGCGCCACCGGGGAGGCCCTGTATTTGACTTCTTTACACAACCAGGGTCATTCTGTCAAAGCATGTTTAAAAATGTAAGCAATAAGCGCTTTACCATATACGTTCAACCTCATTACTCAAAGGCCACTATCCAATCTGTGAAACTGAGTTAAGGAGGGTGCATTTTCTACTTTGGAGAATTAGAATTATGTTCATATATGCACCTGGAGGTTTTTCCTAGTTTGTATAAATTTTAAAAAGAGGCCTAGAGATGAATGTAAACACTAAATAAACTAATCATCCATAGGTTGAAGCAGTAGAAAAGATTTATAACTCATATACAAAGTGATGAAAAAAAGATAAAATTCTATCTTTTAAATTCTAAAATTTAAAATTCTATCTTTTATTTCTCTCTGACATTCAACAGTAATTTGGGAGTGATTACAACATAAAAAGAAGGATGAAAATTAAAATATAATTTTAGTCAGACATCTTCCCCCTCAGGGATATCCTGTAAGCTTGTTAATGTTTTCTGAAAAGCTTTTGTAGAGAATTAGTGCTAGTTAGTTTTAGTATCCCAAAATAAAACTAGCTTAGTAATGAGGAAATCCCAAGACCATTCATACTGAAATCCCTTAGTCACTACATGGCCTCCCTGCTTATATTTGACTCAACCAAGCATGGAATAGATTTCCTACCACTCTGGCAGTTCTGTGAATTCAGTCAGGTGTGTATAAAGTACTTGAATGCAATTTTTCTTGCATATAAGATAATCATGTAGGTTTATTATTTGTAAGTTATCCAATAGACAGATTTTCTTATTCACAGACATTTTGTTAAAAATAAAAATAATCTTAACACTTAAAATTTAGAACAATTAGAGAAACTCTTGCTAGGATGTGGTAAGTCTGATTTGAACTTTTAATCATGTGAAATTTGATGTTATTTATTTTAAATATTCAGAGAAATCACCATGGGGTCAAAAGTATTTTGTATGTTAACTGCCAATACAATGAGAATTGATATCATTCTAAATGGTCATAATATGAAAGGACAAAGTATAACAACTGCTGGAAGGAGGGAGGGGAGAAAAGGGAAGTAGTGGAAAGTTAGGAGGTAAAAGAGATTTCAAAGCATTGTTAAAAATGCATAGAATTTGCACTATCATGATTTTAGACATTGAGCTTAACAAAATTTCTGAACTTTGAGCTACAGAATCTTCTCCTCTGGGGAATCTTCATACCGACAAAATTGTTAATCAAAATATTTGTACAAGACACAGTACTTTTATTTTTATCTTTTATCAGCACCACAGGATCACAGTCACTTTACAGAGCATTTGTAACTCAAACCTCAGGTGTTCTTTCTTTGTGCTTGTTTAGTTCATAATTTAAATAAATAGCATTGTTCCTTCGTAAAGGGCTGATGATAGGGGAGGTTATTGGAAACTTTCTCCCTCTTCTTGGATAAAATTGCCAAGTGACTGTATATACTCACAGTTATCATTTATTTTTCACTGAGCACCAATTATGTCCAAATTTGGTGTTCAATCCTAATAACAAACTAGAAATAATATTGTCATAGTGCCTTCTACTGAGGGAACCAGATTGATACTCAATGACACAGTGCAAACAGGTTCTTTGAAAGGCAAGACCTGTGCACTTAAGGCACAAATAAGTGAAAGGATTTAAATGTTATTTAGGATCTAACATTTTAGGGTTTAATTGTGTGGGTTTTGAGAGAGGGTATAGTCAGGAATAATATGCATGATCTTTGCTGAGGCCACAGATGGGGACTGGAGTGTTTGAAAGAGAAGATGATGAAATTCATCTTGGGACATTTTGACTTTGAAGTAACTTTGGTGAATGTAAATAGACTGTGCTGAAGTTAGAGCTATGTTGTAAACAGAGGCCATATTATAGCAGCTGAAGCATAAATGTGTGGTAAAGAGTCAAAGGTGTTCTATGTAGAAAAGAAATTTAGAGATTGAGCTTAATGCAGCAAGAATGAGTAAGTACACCAAAGAGAAAGATTTATTTTCACTGTGTTTTAAGATGGGAAGTATTTAGAAATGTTGATGGGGGCATGCTAGAAGAGAACACTGCATTCTGAATAAAGGCATAATAATTGGTAATCATAATTAAAAGCATAAAAGATTGGTGAGAAATTAGGAAGGATTGTAAAGAGATGGTAAATTGTGTGGAATTCCCTAATGATGATGATGAACGTTTTAGATGTGGAAAAAGATTGGTAGTAATTGGTAGAATTGGATGTTTGAAATGCTACTGTGGAAAGAAAGGAATCCTCTTATACTGGTGGTGGGAATGTATATTGCTGTAGACACCATTGAAAACAGATTTCTTAAAAAATGAAGTCTTGCTATTTCAAGCCCTTTGGAGAAGAACAATGCAATATTTGGATATTTATCCAAACAATGCAAGGCCACATCTATTAACATACGAATAAATAGAGAGAGAGTGTGTGTGTGTTTTATTTTCAGTAATACTGAATATTCAAAATCTCAGAAGTGCTGGCCTTAATCCAGAACAAAGGTAGTGACTTCTGATCTGTGCCCTCTCTCTGTCTCTACCTGAGATATTACTTTTGACTCTCACATCTTCCAGATCTCACATCTGAGTAATAAATCTTTTTTAAAACTTAATGATGGTTGTTACTGAGGTGCATCTTGCTGTCCTAATAAAAACCGCACAGGCTAGTCTGCTCACAGAACGGGCTCTGTCTGGTCAGGGCAATATTTGTGAGCCTCAGGTGTTCCTGGTTAATATCATCATAGTCAGTGAACTTAGTCAACAGATGTAAACAGAACACATGTTAAAGTCTGCAGTATAAGGAAAATAGTAAAGGTAAAAACATGAAATATAAAGAAACAAAGGAATGTACAGATAAAACAAACATAAACCCTTAGATATAGAAAACAGCTTGCCAGAAGGCAAGGAATTTGGGGGCTCCCAATAAGTAAAGAGGGCCAATTGTATGGTAAAAAATGGAAATTATACTTAATAGTGGTGATCCTGATGTAGAGTTATATTTTAAATTACAATGCTGGATACTTTTTTTTTCAAAGTTTTACTTATTTATGCATCAAAGAGTTGGGTATGGACCAGAGATACGGGGGTGAGAGGATTCACCACACAGAGGGGGGAGCTGAACAGGCAGATCAACTGAAATACACTGCTGAGGGGAGTAGTGGGTGAGGCAGAAGAGGTCTGCTGTGCTATGTGTGTCACCTCTCTAACGGGGATCGAACTTGTGCTGCAGTGGCTGTGGGCAGCTGCATAGTGCCAACACTTAACCACTTGTGCCACCAGGGAGGCCCCAGTGCTGAATACTTATAAATAAATGCTTTCTCAACGAAAATTTATTTAAAAAGAAAAGAATAAGTGAAACTTGTTATTTTCTGTACACTTATTATATATATAAATGGTGTTAAAACATAGAGAAGGGGAATGAGAAAGAAAAGCAAGCCCTAGCTATACAAGGGAGTATAGCGTAAGGTTAGAAGCACAGATTGTCATGCTACCTTTGAAATTCTGAAATTTTTCACCTGAGGTATGTAAATGTGGCCTCCCTCTCTATTTTTCACTCATGAAATTTAGTAGTAATTTCCTCTAGAAGTTGCCAACAACACTAAAACAGCAGCAACATACTGAATTTTAATATTAGAGGTATCTACATACTTTGGAATATGTGGAGTAATAGTCTCTATTTCAGTAATAAATACATATAATAATGATTATTCTCTACTTTTGGATTTTCTAAGATATACTGTTGGCAGGCAGGGTGAAGTGCTCATGGACTCCCAAACCTGCCTGCTTTAAAATGGGTTCTGCCATCTGCTGCATCAAGACAAATCATACACTAGTGTGTAAAACTCTCAATACAAAATAACTTTAGTACAATTAGTGAGCAATAAGAAGAGATAGAATAGAGTTAAAATACTTTCTAATTTAAACCCCAAATTATCCATCCCCTCATGGGTCAGTGCTCAACCAAATAGGGTTGGCCTACCTAAGGCAGAACAACTAAGTTTCAAAAGCTTGCCACCCACCAGTCTAAGCACCTTCTGGTCGGGACCCATAGGAAAGGAGCATGTGTCTTTCAAGTGTCTCCTTCCATGTCCCCCCAAGTCCAAGAAAAGCCAGTGCAGCTTCTTCACATGTCTCTCTGCTTCATGTGCCTCCTCCAAGTTTTCTTCTTCTCCCTTCCTCCCTTCCTTCTCTCAGTCTTCTCTAACTTCTCCCTGTCCAGTTCTATCCTCCCTTGAATGGGGCAGGGTACATGGAACCTCCCCTTTTCCTAGGGATTACTCTGTTACAACGTCATTATAAACTACATCATACTGATTTGTAATTGCTTTACAAGAAAATTCATCTAACCATTTTAGTCCTTTTGCATTTCTCAACAAAAGCTGATTTAACATTCACTTGGTTGGAATAAAAAAAATCATTCTCATTCTTGTTCCTCTCCCTTTGGATTACCCTTTTAATAGCTCTACATTTCCAGATTTCTCCATGTCATTTTGCAAGTCCAAATTACAATGTTATCATAAAACTCTGCTTCAGCTGTAAAGAAGTATGTTCTTCTCAGGTTTTAAAATTTGTCAGATTCGCCTGTACCCTTTTCAGAAATTCTTCAACAGAAATGATGCTGATTACTTGTTTTGGAATTATATATAAAAGTGCAAGACACACAAAATTTACTAAACTAAAACACAAGTCTTCCTAGCAGAATAAAAACACACACAAAAGGAAGAGTGGTAAGAAAAAAAAAACCTGATACAAATATAATTTATATTTCCAAGGAAATTAATAGTCATTTGCATGATTATAAAACTATGAAGATTTATCATACATACTAAAATACCTTCAAAATATTTTATTACTTTCAATTTATTAGATTTTAACAGAATAATTCTCATAATTAGATTGTGATAAAAAGATTTTGAAAGCTCTTCTTGGCTAATACAACATGAACTCATTAAAGCCTCTTCCTGCTATTTATTTATTTTCTTTTCCTCATGTCTTTACCTGAAGTCTGAATGATCAAGTACATTAATCTTTATTTAGCATCACTTCACTGTGAGCTAAACTGGCCTTCATTATATGCATATCAATGGAGACTTCATGAACCTGAGGTGTGAAACCCAATTCAAAACTTTCTTATTGTCCTCTTAGGTAAATTATCTTCTCTTTAAGTATCATTTAGAAGTTAAAACTTCTGAAAATATAGATTTATTTTCTCTTATATTGCATGTGTATTTTGTGCCAGTAGGGGAGTAATTCTGCAGAAGTTATCACTCAATGCAACCATCTTTTTTTTTTAAGATTTTTTTTTATACATACAAGAGCTGGGTACAGACCAGAGTCGTGGGTGGTGAGGATTCACCAGAGACAGAGTGGGGAGCAGAACAGGAAGATTGACTGAAGCACACTGCTGAGGGGAGCAGCAGGCAAGGCAGGAGAGGTCTGCTGTGTCATGTAGGTCTCCTCTCTGGCTGGGGATCAAACTCGTGCTGATGTGCCGTGGATACTTCACAGTGTGGCCTCAATCCACTGTGCCACCAGGGAGATCCCCAGCCATCTACTGTGTGGTAATGGCAATAAAAATAATATAAAGCATCCTTACTTAATCTCTTCTCACCTTTCATTTTATCTCTTTCCTAAGCCTTTGTCCCCCAGTCCTAAAAACATTTCTCTAATGTGAGTGACTCTGAATATGCACATTGTATTATTCTTCTGCACAAAAAAGATCATCTGTACCTAATTTGAGAAAGGATCTGTGCCTTTAAAATATACACATTTTATGTCACATGAACAAATTAATTATTATCAGTAGTACTATCACCTTTTGAAGTTTGATTTCTTATATCTCCTTACTTTCAACTTTGTGTAAATGGAGATGTCTGCATTGCAATTGGAAAGATTTTTTTTTTCATCTGTAAAGTGGTTGTGAGTGATATAGTTTTCCTGGAGGGTTAAATAATTTACCTGTAGTCTATACTGATATATACACAGTAAGTGCTATGTAATTATAACTTATGGCGATGATGGCAATGAAGACAGAAGACGACAATGAAGATGGTGGAAAACATTTCACACAAAGACAATGGTTCAGGAACGGGAAGTAAAAGAGCCATTTAACTATCAAAAATACTTCCTTGGATGAATTGCTGTATCTTCACCTAAAACCATAGTTGATTTAAGATAATCTTAAAGAAGCTCTTTATAAGTAAAAAGGATGCAATGCACTTTGTTTCAAGACTGGACTTTCAATTCAGTAAACTAAACTAAGGTTATAATTGTGCTAGCTATTAAACAACATTTCTGCTTTCAACTAAATAAGAATTAAGATATTTTATTTTATTAGTGTCCTGTAACCACTCAATGTATTACAAGTTTGGTGCCCTAAAATACCTACTCCTAGAGGCCAAGTATCTGAGATGAAGGTACTAACAGGAGTTTACTTCTGTAGAGAATTCAGAGGTGATCTTATTTCTTGTGTTTTCCAGTCTCTATTGGAAATCAAATGCTCTGTGGTTTGTAGCCATTGTGTTTTCCTCTTATTTTTTTGTTGTCTTTCATGTGTATGTCATCCCTAAGTTCACTTGTTATAGCATATGGGACCCTCCCCCCGAAAATGAAAGATGATCCCTTCTCAAAAAAAAAATCTTAATTTACATTTGTCAAGACACTTTCATCCATATTGGATCACATTCATAACATCAATGAATTAGATGCGGATGTATGTTTTGAGGTCCACTATTCAACTTCCTACATATATACTTGGGTTATGTTATAGTTGTATTAATGAATAATAGTGTAGTTGTCTTCGTCAATATGAATTTACTTAATCTATTTCCTAATTTTGAAAACTACCCGATTCTTTAATTTGATATCTTAGTGAAACCTCTTCCATGAAATATTTGGCCGCTTGAGTTTAAAACAGCCTCCAATTTCCCATATGTTAATAGCATAGATTATGCCACTTATTCCTGCCCTTTGATATTCTGATTTGATTAAACTTTGGAAGGACTTCTGTTACTCGTATTTTTAAAATTCCTTAGGTAATTTTTAAATTATAGTCAAGATATAGAAATGCTATCTTACACAATAATTCCTAAAAATGTGTTACGGATTTTCTCTTTCAGATTTAGTACAAAACTGTGGCTTCTGTTCCAGAAAAATGTATATATGTGCACACAAAGTAATTATTAAAAGATCTGTATATACACATGTCCATTTAGACCTTTTCATCAATGTCCTAAGTTTCAAGAGATCTGGATTAAGAGTCCCTAAATAATGAGTTTATTTTGTGAGTTGCTTTTTATTTCAAATTTTTTAAAACAAACCCCGGCAATTAAGTTAATTCTCCTTAGATCAAGCTGCCATTTTGAGGCTTCATTCATATCCGCATCGTGCGTTAATCCCTGCCTCTATATAAAAATACTTCACCTTTACACACATTGCTAGTGTTATTATTAGTGTTCTGATGCCTCAGCAAATAGTAGCTCTACTGGATTTTCACTCACAACTCACAATATCAGTGCTCCTTCTGAAAGGTAGTTTCTTTTGACAGTTTTTGTAAAATTGAAATTCTGTGTTAGCCACCTATGATAGGATCTGTGATGTTCATAAAAGCAGTTTTCTCATTCCATCTTCAAAGAGGTGACTGTTTTTTGAGTGACTGACAGAGAGCAAGATTCTACATCATGTGGCAGAAACTACCGACCTCATCATGGCCCATTTCCTTTTAAATTGCGCAGGAAAATAAATGATGAAAAAATGTGAAGGAAATATTTCAGAAACAATCTTTCATGTTTCTAACCACATTACACAACACATGGAAAGGCTAATACTGTGTTTCATCTCAGTTAGGGTAACTCATAGTCGTGCTTTCAACAGAGGGAAAAAAAAGATTTAAATGCAGGTCTTGGTTTAATTTAGAACTGATTGCTCATTAATCTTTGGAATAGGTATGCAAGCTGTCTTCCAAATGAAGGGGAGGCTGTTGGCTGCTTACCCTAAACCCTACTGTGCTGTTTTCAATTTGTTTTTCCGTATGATATTTAGTCTTTCATTCAGTGTTTAATACTAAACATTAATGGGGAAAATATTGCTTAATGAGCTGTTGTGTTGGGCAGAATGTAGTGAAACACGCCTCCTTTGCAAGAACTCACCAGCTTGTGCCAGTATTTAGATAGTGTCATTAATCATGAAGCTTTTCATTCTTCCCTATCTTGGAATACAAGGGTTTCCTGATGTCATGGAAACAGAACCTTTTAAAACTGGGTATAAATTAAGACATAGGATACTCAAGCACAGGGCATCATATGGTTCAATTACTGTAAGACAAATACTGCATTGATGGTTCTTAGTGCTTCTGTTTGGGTTTTATAGCCATAAAATGTAATGTCCAGAGTTAAGGATTCATCCTGAAAATGCACAGAGTTTGAAAATTATGCCATTGAAACCTAAATAATCATATATTTGATAGATGAATTCTGGATGCAATGAGCATTAAAATAAGCTTGACTGGTTCCAAGGAAACTGCTTTTGCTTCACGAGCTTCATATGACTTGAACCTACAAGATGCTCTGTGAGTCTGTTGCAGGATTAGTGTAACCACGCTGACAGTTTTCATACAGTGCTATGAAAACAAAGTAAGTTCATGTTCAGATTACTGATTTATTCTGTTAGCTAAAAAGAAGATGTAAAGAATTTCAGGACAGTTATAAAATCCAAATTAAGTGGGAGTAAGAAAAAAAATATTATATCTACCTTGAGTACAAGTTCAGAGAATTTTATTTCTGAGTATTTATCAGTTGAAGAAGTTAAAGAAAATGAAGCTGAAAATAAGCAGTGGTTTGATGATAAGGAAAGGATCTAAAGAGGGTTAAAGGCACAGATACCCTGATGCACAGGCACTGGAGACAGGACAATTCCTCTGCTCAGCTCCATGCAGAACAGACAAGGCCTCCTCACTTCTTGTCATGACCTATTTGCATGTGTATGACAATTTAAGTAATAGGAAATTGCATCAGTCACAGAAGTCTTATTTAGCATAATCCCTCATTAAGACATTTTACAAATGTAGATAACATTTTAATAAGACACACTCAAATAAAAAGAGACACTTGAAAACTGACCATAGAGCTGGGCATCCAGTAGGGGAGAGAGGGCGAAGATGGGGGTGGGGAAGAGCACAGGGACTGTGGTGGTGGACTGTGTGTGGGAGAACAGTGGTGACCATACCTGAGGTAGATACCATGTAGGGTCCAGAAACTAACAATGATGAAGGAAATAAATTAGTTAACAGAAGAGGAAAAGAGAGAGAGAAAGAGAGAGAGAGAGAGAGAAGTTCAGTCTTTAAATGTTTGTCATCCTTTTTTGCACAAGATTTTCCAATGGCATAGAGCTGCTTTGGTCTGAAAATTCAGGAAAATACTTAACAAGCCTGTATCATTGAGAATGTTATTGTGCTGTGCAATGTAGATTAAAGAATTCTTCAGTCAAGTAAGGGTCATAACCTCTTGTAGGGAAGGGAACTCACTTGTTTTTTTTTTTTTTTTCTCTGTTTCTCTTTTAATGCCTAGCAAAGGTCTGAAGATACCCACACTTTTAAAAGGATTCATAGGCTAATGAAATCAGATCCAAAAGGACCTTACACATTCTCTAGAATAACTGAATTTTTTTTTTATTCTTCAGATGTAGAAATTGAAACTCAGAAACTTGAATGTGGTTTATCCAAGGACACACTGATAATTAGAACAAACCTGAGATTAGAATGTGTTTTTCTGGCTCCTTCTGTTAACGGTCAGTTTGATTATCAAAAAGTGTTTGTCCACTTTTTTCTATGACCAATTATATACCGTCCAGCTACTGCTCATTCTACCTTGATAAATATGGTTGAATGTAATGTCTGACTATAATAACAAGCAATCCCTCATATAGGATTTATTGGATACTTATTTTTCTTTAGGGATGTATGCATATGAATTTAATTATTCAGATTCCTTAGAAAGTGCATTATTATTATTACCATCTTTTATTTTGAATAGGGTACCAGAGAAGAAATAAACCACTCAAGGTCACAGAACTCACATGCTCAGTGTCCCCAAAGCTCATGTGACTGCCACCGGGCTGTGTTCATAGAACCTCCCCGCTTCAAACACAAACTCCACCCAAAAGCAGCCATTTCCCATGAACTTTGAGAAAATTTTATATTACTGATGGTTCACCAGATAAAATTCCTTTTATTGAAAGCAACTTTATTTCAGAGATCTTATTCTCTTTGCCCTTGTGCCTTTGTTGCCACTGTGTCCAATAAAGGAATTCACCCTAGTATCAAATCAAAGGTCAGGGTTTTCGGTCCCTCTAACAATCCTTCTGGCTCCCTTCTGCAAACACCACCTTCAACAACGATTTGGAGAATGTCAGGTCAAAACTTGTACCCTCCATCTCTGCACCTGCATGTATTCAAAGTAACCTTATATAGCCTTGACCTTATATAACATACAATCTTCAGAGGTTTTCTCACAAAGGAAATACTTCCTTTAAGTCTGATTATCTTCTCACCCTTAAGTGATAAATAAGATAATGTAATCTTTGACTCCCCGAAATGTTAATCTTTGCATAACTGCCCCAATCTTGTACATATAAAGCTGTATTCTCATAATATTTAATATTATTTTAGCTGTATTTAGGCAGATTAGATAAGGTTATATTACTATTTAAATCTATTATTCAGTTGGGAAAAGGGGCTTCCAAATTAGGGTCAGCTACTGTTTCTAAAGTTCAATATTGAAATTTTAAAAAGTATTGCCTGCTGAGAATTTCTTTGATGATATTAGGACAACGGATTTGGTGGGGTATTTTGATTTATCTTGTTGAAAATAATAGATATCTTAATTAAGAATATATTCAGTTATTCAGTTATGCATACATTTATTCATCACTTTTTGTCATATGTAGTTTCAAAATAATTTTATTGTATAGAATTTAACAAACAATAAAATAATTAAAAGGAAGTTTAAACAAGAATTGCATACAAGTGTGGGATAGGAATGTGTAGCATGCATGACAGAAGGGGGATTTAAAATTAACTGCTAAAATGGAGCTTAAATATTAGTTCTGGGTTTACTGAAGGCTAGTTTTAAAAGGAAAGAGCAATGGATTGTCATTATCTAATAAAGGGAAACATAACAATTCATTAGGAAGCACATGCCCTTTTTTAATGTTGAATTCTGTGAGAAATTTCACATGATCTTTTAAGAGGTGTTTTGAAGAACACAGTGGATATTGTCATTCATAGCATTTTTTTCCTCTAAATTACAGACTTCTAAGAATGCTTGTTTTATTGGAAAAGCTAAAAGCATAATTATTGTCAAAGGTCCTCAAAGCTAACTTTAATCCCCAGTTATGCAGCCCAGACATGTAGTGCTCTGGTGATCTCACTAGATAAAGGGATCAAGTTTAGAGGAAATGTAGTTTATATCCTAATTGGATTTCTTGCTCTATAATGATTTAATAAATCAATTAGGTATCAAGTGTCCAATATGTCCCCTGAACTATGTGAGGTATTTTGAGGTCATACTCAAAATATAATTTTAAAAAGTACTAAATTCTTAATATTAAGTACACTACATTTTAGTTGGAAAGAAAATAAGCTTACTTAAGAGATACTGGAAATAAAGAGTTGTGTTGTAGTTCCTGTGCTCTAATTTTATCATATATAGCTTGCCAGGTTTGGCACAAGTCTCCTTTAAAGCCCTAGATGGCAAGTGCTCTAGGTCTTTCTGGACACAGAAGGTTTCTGTGGCACCTATTCAATCCTGCTGATACAGCAGGAAGGCAGTTGATATTATAGGCTTTACCTTTGCTGGCACCATAGACTAACAAAATGAGAAGTGAATCTTGTATATTTATTATTGAGAATATTAGTTATATTAAGTAATGATTTTAGTATTTCTTAAAGGCCTAGTAACCATTAAAACATCTTGACCAGGGCCTCCCTGGTGGCGCAGTGGGTTAAGCAGCACGCAATGAAGCAAATCGCAGCCACTGCATCACAAGTTCGGTCCTTGCTGCCGGCCAGGGAGGGGACCCACATGGCAAGGCAGACCTCTCCTGCCTCGCCCCACTGCTGCCCTCGGCAGTGTGTTTCAGTCAATCTGCCTGTTCTGCTCCCCACTCTATCTGGTGAATCCTCTCACCTCCCGTGACTCTGGCCTGTACCCCAGCTCTTGTATGCATAAATAAATAAATCTTAAAAAAAAAAAAAAAACATCTTGACCAACTTTATACATATCTTGATGTCCATAGTTTTGCCATTTGCATCTATTGGCTATTATACATATATATTCTGTCATGCTTTACGGTTAATGCACATTATATGTATTGCATTGCACTACCAAGGGAAATAAAATTTCATTTAGTTATATACTATTTTCAGATTAATAAGAATTAATAAAGACAATGATGTTATGTGGGTTAATATTTTCTTTTAGAATTGAAGTATTTCAAACAATGATCAGAATAAACATTTCCAACGAAAGCAAAGCCAGTGGGAATGCCCTGTTGAAAACTTGTATACAAGTAGACATCACCCTCCTTAATAAGAAAATATCAATAAGAAATTCATTTTTCTCACAAGAATATGTCAGTTTAAGACTAAAATGATGATAAGATATTTTATAAATAGTTCTATAAATATAGAATATAGTTCTATACTTTATATGAATTACTATGCACACAGAAAACTAATCTCTTTTTGTATTCAGATTTTATACTCTCAAAAAAATTATTGTTTAGAGAAATGATAATCACTAGAGGAAGAACCCTGAAATCATTTTTTAAAACTTGGATAAAATAGAGGCAACAAATTTGCATTTACACAAAACTTGTATATGATTCTTTTACATGGTTCATGCTTTTTATAAAATGTATTACTAAATTACTTCATTAAATATTTTCATTATGAAAGATTTCCGAATAGTGAAACTGTGAAATGACTGTTTAAGTCACTTCCTATATCAGCCAGTATTAATATAGCACTAGGTTTGCTTCTGGCTCTTATTTTTTTAGTGAAGTAAATAAAACATGACAGATAAAATTTCCTCTCTCCTTCTTCCTACCCAATCATATCATTTCCATGTATGTTTGGTTTTATATTTTTTCAACATAGGGAGAGAGTCCTCAAAAAATATATGATACTCTCATTTACATTTACATAAAGGCTATTATGCATTTGACACTTTAAGTATATTTTTATGACAAGAAATTTGATTAACAAAATATTGACAGATGTTACGATTAACAAATATAATTAGCAAAACTTACAGCCTGTTGTTACTTAACATATCAGTATTTTCTCTAATTGATTGAGTGATAAACTTGAGTTTGTTTAAACATCAATCAGTTTGACTCTTTACTCAAATATAATGTATTCATGTGAGTAAAGTAAGTTAATATGAATAACTTGGAGGGGCCTCCCTGGTGACGCAGTGGGTCAAGCAACACACTATTTCAAACAATTTTATCATATATAGCTTGCCAGGTTTGGCACAATTCTCCTTTGTGGAAGCAAACCGCAGCCACTGCAGCACGAGTTCTATCCCTGCAGCGGGCCAGGGCTAGGGAGGAGACCCACATGGTGTAGAGGACTTCAGTAGCAGACTTCTCCTGCCTTGCCAGCTGCTCCCCTCATCAGTGTGTTTCAGTCGGTCTGCCTATTCTGCTCCCCGCTATGTCTCTGGTGAATCCTCTCAGCGCCCTGGACTCTGGCCTGTGCCCCAGCTCTTGTATGTATAAATAAATAAATCTTTAAAAATATATATGAATAATTGGAAATACATAAATACATTATTCATACAAAACAGGATAAAGTAAAGTATCCACAGAAAAATTCCCCACAAATTCTTTCTGGGTCTTGTGGCCTTTATTCAGTGCTATTTACTTTAGTGTGGGGCAATTAAGGGAACAGGAACAAGATTGTTAGTTCTCTCCAAGCTCTTGCAGAATTCCAGGTATAATCAGGGGCTAATATAGTTTTATGGTGATGAAAACACTATACTTATAAAACAGAATGGAAATAAGTAGATATTTGGGTCCTGAATTTAAACTGAGACAAATGACTCAGTATGAAATGGACTATTACGAGTTTATCTTCAATTCATTTCAGAAATACACTACAGTAGACCAGTGGACCAGATAATCACATATAGTTGAAAGTGTGAACAATGCAGTGTAGCCATTCATTGCTTTTATGTTATGTAGCAGGCAGAAAATTGTAAGAATTCAAAATGCCTGGAAATAGCAACCTCTTCTGAATAGAGGTTTCCAGAATGCTTACTAAATAAGACAATGGAAGCTTGCTAAATTAACTGGTTTTCTCATGTCAGGGACAAAAGCACACTGCAGAATATTTTTTTTTCTGTATTGTATTTGTGAATTCTATATAATATGCTTAAAAATTGTTAATGTAAAATGTTGCCTAAGGCATCTCCCACCTATCTCAGCAACCCATTTTGTATGTTTCTATTCTACCTGTATCAACTCCATTACCCCATATCATTAATTTTTAAAGTCACGCAATTTATTCTTTAGGCATATTACTCTTCTCTGTCTACAGATAGTGATGCACCATGTCTGTGCCACATCTCAATCCTCCTACTAAATAAATTCTGTGTTCTACAAACTAGGTCTAGGTCTTGGAACAAGGTGAATGTCCCAATAAGTGTGACTAATTCAAGTCCAAGAAATAGATTTTATTGAATCACATTAGGGACATGGGGTATGCCAGGCAGCAATGTCTTAGCAAAATCAATTTGAGAACTTTGATTAAGTATACAGTACTGTGTATGCCTAATCAAACTTTATTTTACTCAGACCTGTTTAACCAGGTTTGCAAATATAGAGTCCATATTTTTAAAGAGCTAAATCTTCATTCGGTTTGATTCCACCTAGTGATTACCAGCTGCTTATTTTACTTCCTAATATGTGGATGTGGGTTCAGGGTCACAGAACAGAATTTACCCAAGAGTTGTTGATTCAGCTAAAACAGAAATGCCATGCCAAACCTCCTTTTCAGTTAGTGCTAGTCACTGCCAGGAAATAGCTTTTTGAAACTGAGTTCTTAAATTTAATCTCCACTTGATTGAATTAAACACACATATCTGAAAAGAGAGTAAGAAGAAAAAAGTGTTCTTATTGCCAAACTGTTAAAGAAAGGAATGGCTAGACCTTTTGAGGGGAAAATATCATGACTTCAATGTATTTCAAGGGCATACTCAGGGCAGAGTTTTGGCCCTTTTTTTAAGTAAGTTAAGAAAGGTTACACATTTGTATTCTGTCAGCCTTTCTATTGTTTTCATTAAGACTCAAAAATGAAATATTCTTGAGAATATTCAGCTGTACCTGATAAGACTCTTTTTTTTTCTTTAAAGATGACCCCAACCTGTGGAAGATGATTTATGAAATCATGGTTTTCATTATTGGACTTTGTGCTGACTGTGTTGTTTTTGATTGATGGGCCTGTAGTTTTGTCTTCTTTTGTCTTCAGTAAAGAACAAGGACATAAGAACATTGCTAGTGAATGGATGAAGTTATATAGAAGGTGGCAATAGCTAGGAACAGGCGATTTAAAAAATTTTAAAGAAAAACATTTAAATAGCTTAGACATTATAAGCATATGGTGTTATTTTGTAAAATTGATAATAAAGAAGATAACATGAAGTCTGGCAGACAATTTGTAAAAGTTTGCATTTGCTGTTGATGAAAATAATGTTAAAATGTAAGAAAAGAGGCATTGTGTTCTCACTGACATTTATAATCTTCTAATTGATAGAGAAGAACATCTGTTGTTTTATAAGTGAATGAAGTAAATTTGCCTTTTTAATAATATGTATGTATATGTATGTCTTTTTGCTAGAGTTAATAGCTCTGCACTAAAGCTTTATGAAATCTGCCTTCACATAAAAATATACATTATGGAATAATATTTTTCTTATTTTTGTAAATCTACAGAGACAGCGTGTGTCTGTGTCTATGTATATGTGCATGTCTATTTTTAAAACTTCTCTAAATAATATAGATAAGCCTACAAAGTAATGGCAATAGACTTTCAAAACAAAACCTTAACATACAGCACCTATGGCATTGTGGAGGTTCAGTGAGAACTACAGGGAGTGAAAAAACATCTTCATTTCCCTCCATTGAACTACTTCCTAGCTTATTCTTAGAGTCCATTTTTATTTAACATCTTGTTCATTGTAATTCCTCAGTGAAGGAGAAGTTAAAATAAAGTTGCTTGAAAACTGACTATATTTTATGAAGTATAAGTCTTTGGATATAATATACACAATTCATTCATTATATTTGATTACTCTTCTATTACACATATTTTATTGTATGAGTACATTTCTTAGTGCATTCATGTATATACATTTTTCTTGGATAAAATTAATTGTTTTATATCTCTAAAGTCTTTAAAGGCTTTTTTAGAAAAGCAGGTAGGCATGATTCCAGGAGTAAATACTATAAAAGTTTGGGACCTTTAACAAAAGAATAACATTTAAACATAGACATTGCTTAAGAAGATAAATATCAGGTAGAGAACTGTAGAGTGAGAAGCCCTAGATGATAAACTTCATGGTGAACCTTTCTCTGCTTTTCTTTTCAAATTGGAGTGAATTTTAAAAATTACCAAATATAGTTTATGCCCATCAGTTACAAAGATCTGATCCATGACACTCTCTTCAGTACTTACAATATGTCAGACACTCTGCAAAGGTTTTGATTAATTATCTCATTTCATTCCCACAAAAAATCCACTGGGCATATGTGATCTTATCTACAATTTAAAGACGCAACAATTAATACACAATGAGATTAAATAATATGCTCCAGGACACACATCTAGTAAATGGAGGAATAAAAATTATAATTCAAGTTTAGAGAAATTTGGAGTTAAAGAAATGAAATAGGATGCTGTACTATAATTTTATATATTACAAGCACACAATGGAAAACAACAATTACAATTCCAAACTAATACAGATGTTTTCATATTTATTTAGAGCAATACTCAAATTTATGATGATTGTGTGTTTCATAAATACCTCAGGAATTTTACTGCAATAGATTGAACATCAGGATCTTTCTGGATGTTAATCTTGAGGAGCACTGGAACGTTCAAAGCTCATCACAATTTCAGGCCTCATTGACACCATTTATTCTGCATGTTTATGGAAAGAGTGGTTTGTTTTAATGAGCAAAGGAAGCATTGCCACAACACATTTCTTGGTTTTCAAATTCTACCTAATTGTTTATAGACCACAAAAATTTAGCAGCACTTCAAAGAGAAATTTTAAGTGACATCCAAAAAACCTTGTTTTGTGTGTATTTTATCCCCTAAAAATTCAAACATAGATACTCTGTTAGTAAAATTTAAAGTGTGAAGATGTTGAAAATATGTTTTCCAGTCAAAATATACAATTTAAGGTGACTGCTGTAAAAATAGAAAACAAAATCAATGATCATAAATTCCTGAGCAGTAGGTAATTCATTTATTTTTAAAAAGAGGCCCATTAAAATGCAAATCATTCAAAATAGTTTAATTAAACAATGATGTTTTTATTGAAGATCTAGACATCATGATATACATAAGTCAGTGTAACTGTTAGCTTCTGACTCCACCAGTTGTTAATAACCTCAACAATTACTTGAGGTGGAACTTTTCAGCATTTTCTGCTGAAATTTTCTCGGTGTAAACACTGAGTATCAAAAGTATAGTAGGTTTCAATTTCAGACCAAATTCATCCTTCTATATTTGGAAGAACACTTGAAATATCTTTACCTTATTAAGTAGATATGGGAATTGAATTCTAACCCATAATGTATTGTCTGTTTTCATAGAAAATATGTGTCCAGTTAAGTTTCATTTTTCTTTACAGATTCCCATGTAAAATTGGAAGATGTCACTGAGTTCTTTGTGACTTTTTAAAGAAAATTTTGCTTTGGTTAAAATTAAACAGGCAAGCTAAACTTCAAGATGATTGTAACAGAAGAGAAAGACTAACTCAATAAAATGAGAGGACTCATAAGAGTTGGAAAAATACTGGAGGTGTCTATAGGGAGAAGCTGACCATTGGGATGTGTAAATCTCACTTAGTTATATAGTGTGTGAATGTCTTTTCATTTTTATCCCTGATAGGTCATTTGTGTTTACAAATTACTGCCCATGTAAGAAGTTAGTATCCTAAGCATTCACAGAGACTGGAAATTAAAAGTGGCTCTATTAAGGTTTACATTTAAAGAGATACTGCTGCATCACTGAGAAAAGTTCTTTTCTGTCTTCTAAGAATGGCAGGAGACTAGAAGAATATTCATAAACTTTTCATAGAACCAGAAAAAGAAATCCCAGTTTCAAGTGTTCTAAAGTAAATGTTGTGAGAAAGAGGAGTTCAGGGGTATGCAGTTTGGAAGAAACCTGTCTAAAGTTTAGTCAAGCTGTGGAGAACTTGGTCTAGGTGCAGACACACTATGTATAAAATCCAGTTTAGGAGTTTGAGAATCCACTGTGGTGTTTTTTGTCAACTACATGTATCTTTGTTTTATATCCACTATAACATAATAATCTTTCACAGTAGTTACATTTGTCATTTAAAACCTATTGTTTTCTCTATTTTAGTCAATCCTAACATCTTCTTTTTTAACACTACAATTCACCAGTGAGAAAAGAGATGCTTGTAGGGCTAAGAAGTGAAGGGGCTGGGATTTTAACCAAGGTCTGATTGATTCCAAATAGCATTTATACTGTATTACCTCCCCAACAGTTTCCAAAAGAAAATAGTTTCCAGTTTCTTTGCAACTACAAACGTGTTCTCATTAAATAGATCGACTCTTGCTACATCTGTTACTTAGTCTTCCCATACTGTGCTCAATACTGGGAATTAATGAGATGATAATTTATTGGGAAAATGTGAAGGATCATCCTGAATAATAGTATTTGGGGTGGGCTTTTAGGGAACCGAAATTGCCTGTCTAATGAAGATCATAGTGTTTGTGAAAAATTGATTAATCCATATGAATTTCTGTTATTATCTATATTTATATGACATCTACATTTCAAAATACATGCCTATTCTTCCATATGATTTATGTGCAAAATAAAAGTGAGTAATTCAATGTTTGTTATCTGGCTGACACAATTCTCAAGAAACTCTTTGTTTGAGAAAGGTACATGGAAAATATAAGCTAATGTGCTTTCTACTAACATGAAGTCAGTATATTGGGAATAGTGGCATCCAGGTTCATAGTCCATAGGTGGTAAACAAAATTATATATATTTCACCTCTCAGCATGTGCCTGAGGGACCAAGATGGTGTGAGAAACCCATCTGGTTTACTAAAAGTGAAAGATGAGATCTGGTGTGCTCTGAAGATCCTTGACTACTCTGATTCAAATTCTTTCTCTTTATTGAAAATGATTGCCTTCATTTTTTTTTTTTCAGGAAGATGGGTAAAAAAAATATATTTCCAGATATGCTATACTTGGGTGACAATAGATTTCTCACTCTTTACCCGAAGTTCATCACTCTTTTTAATTACCTGACCTTTTAAAAATGTCTAGATGTTTTAAATTAGTTGGGCAGGCAGTAATCTTTGCAATCTCCCCAGGGAATTCTAATATCTAGGTAGAACTGAGATCCACTCTTCCAAATCACTATAGTTTTTGATAAAACAACAAACAAAACAAGCATCGACCTATCAATTTAATGTCAGAATTTTAAGAATATGGTTAGCAACTGTTTGTTTCTGTGAAAACTCATAGTCTTGTAGTATTTATATATTGTCAAAAGTAACCATCTCATCAGATACCAAATTTCTTCCTAGGAGCAGAGAAAAGGTGGTGTAATATATTCTCTTTTTGAAAGGCACATGGTATAATAGAAATAACAATTGACTAGGTGCATTAAACATAAGATTGTAGTCCTAATTCTAGCAAAAATTGTTGTGAGGAATTATTTATCAGTCATTTAACACACTGAATCCCAATTTCTTTCCATAAAAATATTTTCATCTATTAATCTTTACTAGGTGTTTCATACATTTTTATCTTCCAACATTTCAAATGTCCTATTATCAACCCATTTTTCAAATAACACAAATAAAATAAAAATCAACTGGATAATTTGCCCAAACTGTACCTTACGAGGCAGACATAACTAAGAATGTCACCCAAGGCACAGTGGGTTGAGTGCCACACTGTGGAGCATCCGCAGCACAGCAGTAAGGGTTCCATCCCTGGCCTGGGAAGGGACACACATGGCACAGCAGAACTCTCCTGCCTCGCATACTGCTTCTCTCATCACTCTAATATTTCAGTCGATCTGCTTGTTCTGCTCCCCACTCTGGTTCTGGTGAATCCTCTCAGTGCCCTGGACTCTGGCCTGTATCCCAGCTCTTGTATGCATAAATATAATAAATCTTAAAAAAAAAAAAAATGTTACCCAAATACATTTGGCTTCATTGCTGAATAGGTTAAGGTTTGTCAGCAGATAATAAAATTTCTTCAAATTATTTAAACAAAATGTGACTGGCAAATTTAGAGTAAACTGGAGGAGCATGGTCTAGGCCCAGCTTCTAATCATGACTGTTAGCCCCATGGTCACTAGCCATATTCTGTCTGGGAAAGCTCCTGTTGCCTGTATAAGGAGCTATGAAATCACAAAGAGAAACATGCTGCTAGAATCCACACCAGCAAAACTGACTCATGACACTTTGCCTGTCTTCCGGGTCAGTTGGTCCTAAATATATATTGAACTTAAGGACATATGATTGGTGAAATAATAAATTCAGACCAACTTGCAGTTGCAAAAGATCTCTGGGAAAGGTAGTTTTACCATTCCATCTTCTGTAGTACAGAGGGGAACACAGAAGGAGTAGAATGGATGTTGACTAGCCAATGGAGAACATCTGCCATATATTTATATGCTATTTTCACTCAGTGACTATATTATATGTTTCATCTGATCATGAAATAAGATAGTATGTGAGGAGTTCCTAACATATCAGATCTTTTTTTCACCGTAAGTTATTATTATTAAAGAGTAAAAATAATAACTAGCACTCATGTAGAGCAATATTTATTTAGAAGGCCATGTCTCAAGCACTATTTTAAATGCTCTACTTAAAATAATTGATTGGATCTTCAAAACAATGTTATAGACAACAAACCTAGGTGCAGAGATGGAGTATCTATTACAGGTAACATAAACTAAACCCTAGCTTGAACTCATTCTGTGTCACATTTACCAATGTTTAATCCTATTTGCCATGACAGACTTACTGGTGTCTAAGTTTTGTTACATTGAATACTTAGAAGTGTTAAAACTTGATTAATGTTAGAACATGACACATACCAAAAAATCAAGCAATGAACAAGAGCCACAAGCACACACATACAGTGGTGACAAAGGAGAAAAATGGGGTAGACTGAAATAGTCCAGGGGTGGCAGAAGGAAGAAGGAAAACCCAATCCTCCCCGCCAGTTTAGTTTAAAAATAAATTATTATTTTGCAATTTGTCCACCCATGATGCCCATTTTAAATTTTGCTGCATAAAAATGAAAAAATGTGTTTCAACTTAAATACATTTTGCCTTAAGGAGCTTCAGACAGTTTGAACTTGAAATGCAGCCTGTGAATGAATATTTAATTTCACTTCCCTTATAAGTGAAGTTGAATCACTTTTGCAAGTCTGAGGGTGACAGTTTCAAATTTCAGCTCAGGCAGGCAATCAACAGAGAATAATATTACAGCAGGGGAAAAAGTTGGTGATTCAGTAATGACATTTTAATGTTACAGAACAGAGGATTGGTATAGAAATTTGCAGTCCCTTGTGATGGCTTTCTGTTGACTTAACAATCAATACCATCATAACAATAAAAATATGCAAGTCCCTAGCTATAGGCGATGCTTAAGAATGAGAACTTGTCCATCATTTGTTACAACCTTCCAGGTTTTCCTACACAACAAAGAATATTTCATACATTTAATCTGGTGTTATAAAGTAAGGCACAGACATTTAAAGATATTGAAAAGTATTTCTTCCTTTTGGCTATTATTTACTGAAGCAAAGATGGTGTTTCAGAACACTTTTTAAACTTAGCTTGTAAAACTAATTTGCATTTTATTTTAAATTCAAATGGCTTCAAATGCAATAGATGGTATCTTATCATCATTAAGGATTTATTAAGCTTTTTCATTGTGTGGCGCCATAATCAGGATTGAAAACAGACATAGTCTCTGTCTATTAGAATAGAGTAGCTTCTAACCTGCCCAGTAACCACAGAATGGACTCCCGCTCACTCACTGTCTTTACTTACTGAGTTAAAGAATAATGGCTGTAATGGTCTGATCTTTTCAAGTAATGATGTTTATAAATTGATCTTCTTTCTTATTATGATCCATGAGTGTTTTCTCATTTCTGACATGTTTTTCTCTTTCCAGAGACCCTTGAAATAGACTGTTTTTATACCTATGTTGCAGGGCAGGAGGAAAGAATAAGAAATAGCTAGACTTCACAGTTTTTTAAATTTTGAGTTAGGAAAACTTTTCAGACTTGGTTTAGGGTAATTCAACTCTGTAAACAGCACAAATGTAAATTTATAGGCCTGTAAAAGACCACATCAAGTACTTTGAGAAATTATATGTTTACTACACAACTGTTCACAGAGACTTTCTGCCAAAGATGGAAAAACAATGAAGCATGATGTCTACCCTCAAAGAACATACAATCTCAAAATAGTGAAAAGTAAGAAGTATTAAAAACATATTCTAAGGTCATGGTTAAGAGATACACTGTATAAGTGGGTAGGATTTAAATGGGGGCACAGATTACTATCTTAGTGAATGAATCTTTTTGGAGATGAAAATGGAAATAGACTTGGAATGATGGGTTATCCCAGGATAAGAAAGAGAGGAGAACTAACATTAGGATTAATTATCCATCTTAAAGTTCACAGTATCTCTGGAAATGTTACATAATCTGCCATAGGAAGAATTTAGGATGTATAGTGGTGGACTTTCTGAAGGTAAACCTGGAACAGAATAGAGATACCTGTTTTTAAAGAATCACTTTTGCTCTGCTAAGAAATTTGAATTTACCTTGATGAAATAGCAGTGATTGAAGGGGAGTGATTTAGAACGTCTTGAGGGTAGATAACCATGCAAATAGATACACTTTGTATTTCAGTTCATAAGTGTTAAGTTTCAAATTCTGTATGAAATATTCCTGATAGTATTTTCTCACAGGCAAAGTTTATCAATCCACTGATATATTAAATCACCCTTTTCTATATATATTTATTGAATACATGTCACGATAGTCATAGTTCTTGAGTGTGTGGATACAGGAATAACCAATGTTCACCATCTCAGTGTTTACGGCAATTTAGTTTGTTGAGTGTGTATGAATTATATCTTGCTATGTAACAAATCATGTCAAACACTGGAGTCTTAATACAAAGGTCATTTTCTTTTGAAGTTTTGTGATTTGGCAAATAATATGCAACTCTTCTGACCTGGGCGCTCTCTTGTGGCTGCATTCAGCTGGTGGCCCGGGGAACTTGGTGGTCTGAAGGTCTCATTCACAGTGTCACCCCAGATTCAGAGGATCCCGTCATTCTTTGAAGGGAGAAACTGATAAATATCCATATCTGACTATAAGGGGAGTTAGAAGTAAATTAATCAATGTGATAAATACAAATATATATATAAATATACAATGCTTTGAAGGACATAGCCCAGCCATGAGATGGGTGAGTTTAGCAGAACATTTTAGAAGGGAGGATCAGGTAAAGCCTTTCTAAGAAAATGACATTAAATCTGCAAATGGGAAGACAAAATGAGCCAGTAAGTACAGTGGCTCATTTTAGGATGTAGGAAAGAAAGGGTGGTTAAGAAAGGGAGATGAGATCAGAGTGTCTGAGGAATAGTAAGCTAAGGGTGAGTGACATGAAATGAAGTTGGATTTGTAGTTAGAAACCATTCAGATCAGTTGGTTTTGTAGATTATGGCAAGAAATTTTAAATTTCTATTTTGGCACTTCTCATTTATTATGTTTTTTTCTGTAATTTTTTTCTGTGATTTTTTTAAGGAATGTGATGCTATCCCATCATATAACAATATTATCCCTAATTTTTGCACATAAAGAATGATCAATAAATTTGATCCGAGTGAAAAAGCTAGGAGGGGAGATAATAAGAAACATTGGGAAACGTTAAGATTTAAATCAGTCATTTAAAGATGTATATACTTTAGGGCCTCCCTGGTGGTGCAATGGGTTAAGCAACGAACTATGAAGCAAACCGCAGCCACTGCAGCACCAGTTCTATACCTGCTGCCGGCCAGGGAGGGGACCTAGATGGTGCAGCAGACCTCTCCTGCTGTGCCCACTGCTCTGCTCAGCAGTGTACTTCCATTGATCTGCCTGTTCTACTCCCTGCTCTCTGTAGTGAATCCTCTCACCCTCCCACGCCTCTGGCCTGTACCCCAGTGCTTATATGCATAAATAAATAAATCTTAAAAAAAATAAAGATGTATATACTTTATACAGGTCTTTCACTTTATGATCTTTTGGATATTAACATAAGATGTGATCTTATTGCAATGTTGTGCAATCCCTTTTATAAAGAGATGTAAAATGAAATTTAAATAAATCAAGGTTTTTGCTCAAATTCACCCAGAAATTATTAGTTTTGCTATCTTTATCCAGCACACCACATCTCCTATAGTATCTTTTCATTAAAAAAGAAAGAAAAAGGGATAATATATCAGTAAAGGAGGGAAAAGTACACGCTAGTATTATCTTAAAATAATATATATTTTTAAAGTATCAGTTAGATCTACCATAGAAAACAATCATCTTATATGTATGGTAAAGTGCCCATTCTTACTAAATTTGGGGACTGTTGAAATTATTTATTTTTCACCTCCTCCCCTGAAATACTGATACATGTACACTAAATTTGGAAAACAAAACAGTGCTGCTTCATGGGATAGAGACATTTATTCTGCAAACTTTAGTAAATGAGTAATTCTACTGCCTAAGAATTATGTTTTATGGAAGATTAAGCATGCATTTATGAAGATAAATTAACAATACGATTCAATGCGATTCCAAATTGTAGGTAATAAGCATTTTTGTGGAAGGAATTGATTGGTTCTAGAGTTCTTAAAGAAACATTTTACAGTGGGTTTTTACTAATATTTCAACAAATTGCCTTGAAATTGTTTTCTTTTTCTTTTTTGTTGCAGTAACATCTGTGTATACCTTCTGTGTGTTTTAGAAGTGTAGACTCTCTCTCTTCAAGTGTTGACACCACACCCACAAGTAAAACACCCTGTCATCCTCCACCTCATTCCATTTTGCTACCTCTGCTCTCACCACCACCACCACCAACCCCCCCCCCCCCGCCCCAGGTAACTTCAGTTCTATCATCATATTCCTAGGGTTGTTTTGCTTTATCTCACCCTTTTATTTTCATTTCTCTATATTTCACATATATGTGACACCATCTAGTATTCTAGTATTTTTTCTTTTTCCTTCTGATTTATTTTACTTAGCATAATCCTCTCCAGTCCTATCCATGCTATTGCAAGTGGCAAAAGTTTATCTTTTTCTGATAAGTGTGTAGCATTCCATTGTGCATAGAGTGTCCATAGTTTGGCTATTGTATATGTGCTGCAAAGACCATAGGAGTATCTGCTTCCATTTGCATTTGTGTATTTGTATTTTTCAGGCAGTTATGTAGGAGTCAAATTACTGGGTCATAGAGAAGATTCATTTTTACTCTTGAGGAATGTCATGCTGTTTGCCACAGGGTCTCAACTACATTTCCACCAACAGTAGAAGAGGGTTCCTTTTTCTCCACATTCTTCCTACATTTGTTGCTTTTGGTCTTTCTGTGATCCATTCTCATAGGTGTGAGATGGTATCTCATGATTTTGATTTTGATTTTCCTCATGACACATGATGAGTCCCCGTTAACCACTGTCTTTTGTTGGAGAAGTACCTATTTAGATCTTCTGCCTGTTTTTTTGTTTTTCTTTTTCTTGTTGATATGTATGAGTTCTTTGTAGATCTTGGACATTAGACCCTTGCCAGATGTATGGTGTACAAATATTTTCTCCCTATCAGTAGGGTGTTTTTTGTTTGTTTGTTTGTTTGTTTGTTTTAATGGCCATTTCTTTCTCTGTGCAGAAGCTTTTAATTTGTGTAGTCCTACTTGTTTATATTCTCTTTGGCTTCCTTGCTATTAGAGATGAATTCACAAAGTCACTCCTGAAACATATGTCATGGACTATTTTTCTTCTCTTTTCCACTATGTATTTTATGGTTTCAAGTTTCACATTCAATTATTTTATTTATTTTGAGTTGGTTTTTGTGTATGGTATGGGATGGTGGTCTTGTTTCATTCTGATATCTTGGGGCATCTGCAATGGCAGATCCTACCTCTGGGCCCATTAAGGGGTTTATTGAAGCTGAGCTGATGTCTGTGGAGTTCAACTTCTAGATTCTGTTGTGGAATCCTCCTATATCTGGAAGGGTTGCTATGTAAGGATCTAGCTACTTCCATTGCTTATAGGGCCTATCGGGTCATGAGGTCTCACCCCACTAACCTGGATGGCTTGTTTGCGTAGCCTATTCTGCTGCTTACTGGGGTCTCCTTCCTCTGGATATCATTCCTTACATGAGCTATAATTGTCTGTTTCTCCTTCAGGAGCTTTAGGATTTGTTCTGCTGCAGTATAGTTGGGAGTATGCAGAGGAGAGGAGCCCCACTTCTTCACTCTGCTGCCACCTTGCCTTGTCCCCACTTACTTCTATTTTATAAATATTTATTCCTTACTATCTAGAAATCTAGACACTCCATATTCTATTCTTTACCTCCTTTTATAATACAGGAGAGAGAATATTTAGAGGTTTTAGCAGATAAAATTGTTAACCTCAGGAGATAATTATTTTTTCTTAATGTATTTTTATACTTTTACCTTATATAAAAAGACAAAAATCACTTGTATTTTTAAAAATATATAATAAAAACTTTAAGGAAAATATTTTGCTCATAAAAGTAGCCTATGTTTTTGTATATAGCCTATTGATATTGCAAAACTGTCTAAAATGAGGCCAATGTGAGCCATATACTGAAATTCAAAACTTTATAGTGACTGTGTTTTTTCAAAGGTAAAAATAAAATTCACATCACAATAATACCTTCATAAAAATGACAAATGACATGAAAAGAAGTTTTACTAAGCAATAATCTATTTAGTAGAAAAATATTTTAATCTACTTGTTTAGGATTTAAGTTTAAATTAATTAAAATGTAGCCCCTAGAAACATTTACAATGCTCAAGTCACATGTGAATATTAGTTTACATATTGGATCATGCAAAGAAAGAATATCAAGTTGGTCACTGGCAAAATTGCCAGAAACTCCTGTTTTTCATCTATATATGAATTAAAACTTCACATCATCTTCTGGTTGCCTACCACAGATCTCCAGACCTGAGCACTGAAAGGCTTTCAGATCTCATTATGTCTTTTATATTTCTGGCCTGCTTTTCTGTTAGGTGGCAGTGCTTTGTCAGACTGTCACTGGGCTCTACTTTCTTACCCTTTCCAAAGGTTTTAATGCCTACATTTAAGTAAAATGCACACATCTCATTAAAAAGTGCTCCAAAGTGTTCTATTGACTGGTATAGGGAAGATTTTTGGGAGTTTTACTATTCATGTCTCTGTAATAGTGAGTATTTTTTTGTGATTTATTTATAGTAATTGTTTAATAAACCTACATCTTTGAAATTTTAGAATTTACCGGTATCACTATTGCTGCTATTATAGAGAAAGTGAATTTATTATTTTTGGGTAAATTTTACTTAAAAGATTAACAGCAAATGGGATAGAAGCATTTGGATTATAAAAAAAAAAAAATCATAGCTGCTGGGAGAAATATGGGGTGCGAGAGAAATAATAAAACTCATAATGAATAGAGAGGAAAGTTTCCTGAAATCATTTTGTTCTTTCCCCCTATGCTGTTAAATGAAATTCTTTATGACACAGAATATATTTGACATTTGAGCCAGCAACATGTCTAATGATGATTCAGCACATGATGAAATACTTTAGAATCAAAGACTGGTTTATCCCTGATGGAGATGGAGACGGAGAAATGGCAAATAAAACACTGCAGTTCTTGAGTTGCTCAGTCAAGGAGGAAGTGTCACTCTAAAGAAAGCTCAGCACAAACTGAACAAGAAACAAAAGCATTAGTTTCAAACTTCCTTGCATAGAGTACTCTTAAAAATGTGCATTTTTTGAATTAAAGATATTTTATTTTTAGCAGTTAAGTTTGTTCCTCATGTTTTTAGACTTCTTTTTTTTCTCAGATTTATTGAGATCTAATTGACATATGTTTATAAGCTTATGGTATACAACATAGTGATTGTATATTTAGGCACAACTCAGATATTGTTGGATTGCAATAAAGCGAGTCACAATTTTTTTGTTTTCCATTCTTATGAAAGTTATGTTTTTATTATCTTGTAGTCTGCTGAGTGTGCATTAACAGTATGTTTCCAAAAACAGTATAAATACCTAAATTAATGTAACACAGAGATATGAAGAGAGCACAATGTTAGAAAATGGTACCTATGACTTGTTCAATTTAAGGTGGTTACTAAACCTCAATTTATAAACAATGCAATATTTATAATGTGCAATTAGACAAAACACAATTAAATGAGCCATACATGTATGCATGGATTACATAATGGTTGCCGCAATGAGGATAAAAAGCACATATCACCTCACATAGTTACATTTTTCTTTTTCCATAACAACTTTCAAAATCTACTCTTTGCAACTTTCAAGCACACAATACAGTGTTGCTTGCTTATAGTCATCTTGTGACTGAGTTTGAACACTTTGACCACTTTCACCCATTTATCCAAACTCCCTACCCACACCCCTGGCAACCACCAATTTGTTCTGTTTCTATGACTTTGTTTTTTTTAGATTTCACATATAAGTGAAGTAATACAGCATTTGTCTTTCTTTTCCAGACTTCTTTCACTTACCTGGTTGGTGCCTTCAAGGTCCATCCATGCTGTCACAAATGTCAAAATTTTCTTTTTATGATTGAATAGCATTCCTTGATATTCCAATAGTATGCATATGTGTTTATATATGCATATGTATATGTAAAGTTTCTTTATATATTTATCCATCAATAGAGATTTGGATTCTTTTATATCGGCTATTATAAAAAAAAAGGCTGCAATTAAAAAAGGGATCTAGTTATTCCTTTGTTAGAGTGATTTTTATATTCTTCATATATATACTATTATGTGGAGTTGCTGCATTTTTCACAGTAGCTTTACCAGTGTCATTCCCCTCAATCACAAGATGTTTCCTATATTCTTCATTAAAATTCAAAAGTTTCTGGTTCACTAAATCACTAACAGAAAGGAAACTTGAAATCACTGATTTTCCCCCAATGAGTAGTTCTTATTGAAACTTAGCAATTAAAATGTTATGTGGAAAGAGAGAAAGGAACAAGTAATTGCTCTGTCATACAAGGTATGTATACCATTTGTGTTTATGATATCAACATTAGAACATTAATTTAGGTGTTAATGAAATATATGCTACAGAAATAAAATCAAAAGTATGAGACATATAGGAAACCTACATATCAAGAGTATAATGATGTAGTTTGCATTTTAGGAGAAACTGCTGAAAAAACAAAATATTGTAATGTTGAAATTTTAATGATGTAATAAATCTTGATTTTGGATAGTAACAATAAAAATAACAGTGATCAGTATTTTAAATCTCTTTCTAAAAGTCAGTTACTTGCTACATGTTTTCTATATGTTATCTTATTAAAAAATACCATGTTAGAAAATATATGTATCTTTGCATACATAGCTACATGTATATGAATACATTTTTCTTATTCTTTCACATATGTGCATATAAATATCTGAGATATAGGCAATACTTACAAGCCAGAATAACAATGATGTAGCAATGTAATTACTCTTATGTCACACATTTACTAATATATTAATCCTACGCATAGAATTAGAAAGGAGATAACTCTTAGTGAGTTGCCTACATTTTGTCTTTCAAAAAGGCATTTATATAGTTAACAAACTTCTATCAGAACTGTCACTCAATAAATTTCAAAGGAAATTATTAATAACTTTCTGAGTCACCACCCACCCACTTGAGCTACATAATTTGAACTTGACTTCTTGAGATTTTGATAAACATCTCCAACAACATTGCCTCCATCACCACCAAGAGTCATGGCTTCTTGCTGACACAGAGGTGTTCAGAAGACATAGCTAGTTAATTGGAACTACATTGTTCTTTATACCCATCATGCTGTGTCACACACATTTTAAAATACAGTTAATGTGTACTGTATTCTTTCATCATTATTAAAGTTTACACATCATAGAAATTGATTTTTCACATATGAGCATTTTAAAATTAATAAAAACAACTTTCAAAGTCTTAGGAAGTATAAAGGAAAGAAAAAAAATGCCCCCCCCACTCAAATATTTTCTTTTAATTTCAAGCTGAAGTAGTATTATGTTTTAAATATAGTACTAGTATAGAACTCAAAGAGTTTAAAACATAGTGGAAAGTTTTTCTAGCCCCTGAAACTATAGGCTTTTATTTTTGTCTCTCTCATATACACTTGTTTTTCGGCATTCAGTCTGACATATCTATCAGAAAATAAGTAAACAATAATGAAAAGTAAAATGGTTCTTAACACTTCATTCTGTGTGTTGTTTTTTAAGTGAACTATTGCCATATGACATTTGAGAATGACATCCTATATGTTTAAGTCTAACATTTCTCTGGTCTTGTTTTTTGATTCTGTTGATGGAAAGCAAGTTTTCATGCAGCTGTCAACCAACTTAAGAGCCAACACAGGCTCAAGCATAAGAAATAATTTATCCAAAGGCATGATGAAAATTCCTACATTATGTGGAATAAGGTATCAACATGCCATTTCACTCTTTTTTTATGTTTTCAGGATCTTCTATTAGAATACTTATTAATATTATGGAGATATTTATTTGATTAAACTCTGGCATTTTATATATGGGAATTGAAATATTTTGGGGGGATTTGGTTGAGATAGGTGATTACAATATTTTATGTAGAGGACAAGATCCAAAGTATTTTCCTTTTTAGATCACAGCAATGTTGAGAAATGAAGAAGGCTGATATTTATCAGTGTTGTATTTTATGCTAACACTTGTCATCTAAATTCTTTCATCTTGGGAAAGAGGACATTACGTTGGGAATACTACATTGCAATTTAGGGAGCACAGAGTATCAAAAACAGTAACAGTCATAGTAGTCTGTCCCCACTCTGCACATTTTCTTAGCTATTGACCCATCATGGGGAACAAATCAGTGCTGTGTAAAGAACACCCACTTTTAAAGCTATAAGTCTGCAATATAAACACTTCTTCCAATCACTTCATAACAGTAGTTACTACTACCTTCTAACTTCTCTCTTCCAACTACCTCATAACACTAGCTACAAATATCTCCTAACTTCTTTTTGTTTCAGTTTTTCCAATTTTTATTATGTGGCATTTGAAAAGTGATCGCAAATATCTATCTCAGCTTGACATGACAGCTTGAAAAAGAAGACAGATGGATGATTTTTGTGCACAAATTCAGATTTATATTGACTATTGGACTTTAGGGCAAATGAAGAATTCAGTTGAAATCTTATGAAACCAAGTGGGATAAGATTAGTCAGAATGTGAAAGAAAGTGTAATTTATTAAATAGAGATGATTTGTGAATGCTACTTATCTCATGATAATTCTAATATGTTTATTGAAAATAAGCAAAAACTTTGAAAAAGTAATTGCAAACATAAAAATGTTGAAACAAAAGGCCAATTTATGGTTTTTGGGTGTCAAGAGGAAGAAAATTAAAGATAATACATGAATTATATGGCACTTAAAAAGCAGATAACTAATCACAGCCATTAATGCAATGGATATGAGTCTTAGAAAACTGTCAGATAAAGTATCCCATTCTGCCATGGGATTTTAATTTAAAAAAGATTTTTTTTTTTTTTACCTTTTGCCTTGCATTTGTTCTTGCCACTAATTGCACTATTAAGAGCTTAATTGCTTGTGATATGAGGCCACGCTCACTATTAAATGAGACAGGTAGCTAATTGTTGGTACAAGTATGCTATTGCACCTCGCTGAGGAATTATTGACATTATGTTCCCTGTTATTTGCAAATTACCAACTTGTATAAACCTGTGTAGGCCATCTCAAGACAGATGTTTACAATAGATGGTTGACAGAAAACATTTATCCAATAAACTAAAATGTATACATTGCACACCTATATATATAAATAAATGTGTGTATACATGTATATACATGTTGAATGACTGTTCATGTGTATTACTATTAGCACTGACAGAGGTACAGTACATGTCACATTGGAGTAAAACTTTGTACCAGGGTTTTTGTGCTAGCAATGAAAGGAATAAATTAATGTACCAGTGCAAGAAACATTCAAAGAATGGAACTTTAGAACAATTATTAGCTAGAAGAAAAAGTCATGGAGATTTGGGGACTCAAAATTGAAATGTGACTTAAAATAGATAATACAGAAGACATATTGAATATACTAAACAAAGATTGACTCTATTAAAGGGCACCCATTTCTATTTAGTTTGCTGGACAGAAGTTGATCATTTAAAAATGTAATCTAATTTGAGTAGCAGAAGAAATATATTATTTTGCTTCTGGGAAAACCAAGTTAAATAATTAAACCAATTAAATTATGTGAAGAAAAGCTATTGTTTAGTTGTTTTTTCTAAGAATCAAATAAACTTGAGACTTTAATGCAAAAGTTTCTTATGAATAGTAAGTTACCTCACCATATTTTTAAAATTTATTTGATAGAATAGGTATGCTGAAGAATCCCATTGAATTCTACTATGATACCTTCCATAATCTAGAAATAATTCAATAATTTTAATGTGAGATATATATTCCTTAATATATATGTGTGTATATATATTAAAGATTATATACACACACCTCTTATATATCTCAAGTATACATTTTCTGGTTTAATTGTTGCTAAGAATTAGAGAACAAAGGAAAAATGGTTGTTTATACATAGAGAACAGATTAGTAAATTGATTGATGGATTGAGAGAAAGATTGTCTAATTAACTAACTCAAGTACAGTGGAGTGAATTTTTATCTCCTTAAATTCATAGCAAATTTAAGTCAGCTGTTTCGATTATTTAATTGGTTTACTTATTAAATGGAAAATTATCTCTGCTAGATAAGCACATCATTGCTTGTCAGGCTTGGTAGCTTGTTGTCCATGTCAGTATCATTTATTCCTAGTAGATAATGTTGTGATACATTTTTTAGTATCTTGACAATTATTATCAGTTAATATAATTGAATGATTAAAAACTGAGTGCTCACTCTTCTGAAGTTCCGCCATCTCAAAAGCACACAAGTCTTAAATAGAAAATTCTTTGCGTAAGCAGCTCTGATGACCTTGCTCTTTAACCAGCCAGGTTCATTTTCCAGTAATGTTCCACATGTATGAACTCTCATCAACAGAATATTTATCTTGAATTTCTTTTCATTTGTTACAAATTCTTCCTGGAAAATTAACCCAAATTATTCCAAGCGATCATGGTCATATGACCACTGTTATTAATCAATAGCATATTATATCATATCATCTAACTACTTAATATTATTAAGGCTTTCAAACATTGCAATTATCATTAAATATTACATGTTGATGATCAATATACTATAATGTGGATGTATATGAAATGCACATCTGTTGACAAAATGAACTATTTTCATTGATTTTTTTTTCCAAACTTATGGTAGAGAATTGGAAATTACTATTTCCAAAAACAAACGAGGTGAATGAATTAGTGCATAATATTTATGATAAAATGGTGTTATAAATATATATATATAATGGCATTATCCTTATGGCATTTCCTCAGTACTGGATTATTCACTAGATTATTTGCATTTGAGAAATCTGGTTTGTAACATGGTTTTTGACTATTTGAATTATTTTGAAAATATTTTTATGTTAATCCATTAAATTATCAAGTTTGTTTGAAACACAAGTGGAAAATTGCTTGTTTAAAAATTAAACATTTCAACTTTAATCATTTTTTCAAGTACGTCAAGTATAGATCTGCTAAATGTACTAAATACTAGTGCAGTTGGTGTTAATAGAATATTTGATTAATACCTCATATAAATGCAGATTAATGTAATGAGATTAATATAAAATACATCACATATTTCTTCTAAATATCCAAAAATGGGCTTTACTACATATCTGTAAAAACAACAACAACAAATATAAGAATTCCTATACGTGATAACCCTCTGAGTATTTCACTTGTCTCTTGGAATATGCTCTAATAAGTTGATAATCATTTAGGAAATATGTCTATTGCATGTATTTATTCTAAAATATTGCAATCTTAAGTGTAGTTTTGGGTTATCCTGTAATGGTTAGAACTCACTCTTAGAAAATATGTAACTAGGCAGGATTTTCACATCATCCATAAAACATTCAATAGATCTGAGTTCCAGAATCAACTCAGCTTTCGCTTGCTCACCTCTTCTTTGCAATACAGTTCTAATTTGTTGTATTAATTTGTATATATTTTGTGTATTCACCAGAGAAATTCATTTAATTTGATCATGACCTTATTATTCAGAGCATAAATGTGAAATGTAACCTTTTCTCCTTAAGTGGTGTCACAAAAGGTTGCCTCTTAGTCGTGCTGCAGATCAATGTCTGTCATGCAGAATGAGGCTTCCACCAGCTCTGAGTGGCACCTGGTGGTTATTTATAGCATGACCAGCAAAGTCATCTGTCTTTTCTGACAGCATGTAGTGTTACTAACTCAGCATCATGTTTTCTTCTAATGCTACTTACAAAATATCCACCTATGTATTCCTTATTTATTTTCTCAACCCAGCTTTCAAACAAACATATATTAAAGGCCTATTTAATGCTAAACATGGAATGATCAGAATAGCTTTCTAACTTCAGAAAACTTTAGTATATTTTCTTCTCTTTGTTGATTGGAGAAAATTTGAATGGCATAAAGATTTGTGATTATAGAATACAAGACCCCTAGATTTAAGGACCTTGCTGTCCTATAAGGGAATATAACTATCAAAGCAAATAAGTGCAAGTCAAAAAAGTTAATAATAAATACCATGAAAAAAGTGCAATGACAGTATAGATCACAAACAATAAGTCTCTTCTGCTATAACTCTCTCTAGGGCCCCAGTGAGTCTTCTCTTTCATTTTATTGCTCCAATTTAAGTCCTATACACCAATTTGAAAATCAAACTTTTTGACCAGGAGAATGCCATGTGCATGTGGTCCTGGTTACATCCATCACTTTGACACAAGATATGTAATATAGGGAGTGGAACTTACCAGTATAGACTCCCATGATGTAAAATCAGTTTAATTCAAATCACATGCAATACAGAGGGAAGGCATGGACAAATACATCTTATACATACATGAAATTGGGAAAGGGAAAGGACACTGATAAGGAATCAATAATTGTCTATTTTGTTTCTGTAATAAACATTTACCTTAAGAGGAAAAATTCCATTATAAACTAAACATAACATATTATGTAAATATTAACTGATACTGTGGAAAACGTAAGTATATTTATGTTATAGTATATTTGTTAAACAAATAAATATCTGTGTTAAACAGAATAATTCAAAATAATATTTTTTCTTTAAGAAAAAACAAGATTCCTTTTGGTATTTTACTTTATTGAAAGAATAGGACCTAAAGAGGACATAATTAATCAGCTTCCCATGTATTGATTTTGGAAACCAACATGTCTCTTGACTCAAAAGGGTGGCACATTTGTAAGAACTTAACTGGTACTGGATCAGAAATATTTGTATTTTCTATGGGATTATAATATGTCCTCACTAAATATTTTCCAACTGAACATACACGTGCACAAACACATACACACACCATTCTTGTAGCTAACTATTAATTCTAGGCAGTAAAATTTATTTGAGGATTTCAATAACAGCCATTTTCTCATTAAATTTCCTTATTGTATTTTAAGCCAAATAATCTTTACTCACTGTCTCAAAGGAAGCACTATAGACTAATCAAACTCAGTTCATATAGCTGGATCCTATCCAATTTTGCTTTTGTTAAATAAAAAAAAAAAAGGCAAAGGAACTGTCCATTTTGGTCGGGGCTGTAAAAATGCTTAGTGAGGTTTACTATCAGTTTAAAATAAAAGTTGGGGAGAAACTGAGAGGCCTGTAAATATAATACACCAAAGTGAGGAATAGTGCATTTCTATAAACTGAGGACTTAATTAGCAAAGAAAAGGTAGTTTCAAATTCAGATAATCTGTGATTCTCTACAGGGTAACCTAAAGCAGGGACAGACATTCTGGACAGAGAGAAGTCATGGAAGATTCTGAAGAAAGAAAGACATTTTTGTGCAGGGTTAACTTTTATCTATGAGAGAAAAGCTTATTTAGCTTATGTGCTGGGAAGATAATTGTTCTAGCTCTGCTTAGTTTTTTGTGTCAGGGTTTTTTATTTTGAGTTTTATGTTCTTTGGATAATTAAGAAATGGTTAAGCAAGTTATAGATTTGTACAGTTGAAACCTCTCTTGACTTAAATACCTATTGTATTACCAAGTCAGCCATTAAAACAGTTTAATAATGTCACAAGCTGACAAAGAAAATCCTTATAAGAAAATTTAAAAAGAAGAAAATAAAACAGAAACAGATGTGATAGGTGTTTTTAAAACATCCTAGTAAATCTATACTAAATAAGGCTCATTAACTGCACCCACAAAAGATGATCTCAGGGACTGCACCCACAGAACAGCCTATCTTATTCTTGCCAGTGTAGTTACCTGTTTCTAAAATTTGCAGGTGAGTAGAGAAGAAATTAACTGGAGAAATGCTTGGCCCAGGCTGCTACATGAGAGTGGCACCTCATAAGGTCACCTGCATCACTATATAACAGGACCTGCCCATCCACAGTGAACGCATTCAGAGAAGCTTAAGACACTGTACAGGAGTTTTGATACAAACATAAAATCTCCTAAAAAATTGAGGAACTTTGACGGTAGTGATATCTTTCAGCAAAGAGCATGAATTTCTATCCTTAATGATGATACTCGGTTAACTATTATATTCAACATAGTGTCCTAAGAGGTTAGGAGATTGAATATAAAATTTATGATTATTTCCACCCAGCACTTGTGTTTTGTGCTTAGAAAGGAAATAGGTGATCGCTAGTGTATTCAGTTACTGACAGCCCTGCAGCTAAAATAGTTTTCCTCTTTGAGAACAATAAAGACTGAATATTCTTGACTGTAGTTTTCTGAGGTCTGATCTTAGTAATAACTGGTAATTCTTTAAGCACACAAATATTTGTGTGTAATTGACAAAAAAATTCACTAATTATTATAAATATAGAGATGTAATTTTCCTCAAGAGACTTGCAGTGGAGTAGATATGGACAAGATGGGCATATAATTGTATATTAATAAAAAATATACATACTGGAAGAGTTGATTTAAGAAAAGAGTTAAAAATCCCAATCTAGGTAAGGTTGGTTTGGGGACTAGACAAAATAGTTTTCCAATTCAGTCACACAGTAATAAATATCAGCTCTCAATCATGACACAATTAGGAAGAAATTTGTGACTTTTTAAAATGCACAAAAAGTAAAATGTTAAAAATAATTAAAATTATGTATGGAAACTGCCTATATGATGACTCTAAACTGTGTTTGTATATTTATATACAGGCATGCTTTACTTTTCTGCATTTTACATTTTATTTACTCTTATACATTCACCTGTAGGAACTAATTTATAAATAAATAATTTAATAAACTGTTTTATTGGTTGGTTTGCCTTATTTGTGTTATATCCATTTGAAGAACGTTTAATATAATTCAATATACAGATTCAATTAAACTTTCCTCTAGATGGATTACAAACAGTGTTAATGCCAGCAAATTTTATTAAATAATTGATTCTTCTCACACAGAATTGATATTGTAATATCATGATAAATCCTTACATGTATATAAATCCTCATATATAAGTATGCATATATGTATTCTATTTTATTTCTATAAATTATATTTTAACTAATGCAATATTCATTTTATTAAATTGAGTATAGAATTTTATGATATTTGTTAAAGCAAATCCATTGTTCTTTTCTCTTACTGTTCTTGGCTATTTGGGGGGTATTTTTCCATATAAACATCTGGGGTTTTCTATTTGTGTCAAACATTTACTCCTAAAAATCTAGCATTTCCTCATAAATTACTGTTTTTTTAATCATTTTGTTTGGTTTATAATATTCCTTGCATTTAATTTTCTAGAATATACATTTCATCCTCACTAATAATCTCACCATTTTTAATTTGTAAACCCAGTTGTCAACTAGGAAATCAAATTTGTCCACTCTAGAATTCTTGGTATTGTATTTAAATCTGTAGAGTATATCTTCTCCTGTGTGATTTTATCTCATTGGGTCTGTTTACTGTTATTCTGGACTATTCACCCTCCAGATATTGTGCTATATTAGATTGATTTTTATTACTCAGTGTTGGCTTCTTCTAGCTTATAGTGGATCTTGGAGTTCTCTAGCGTCAGCAGTTTGTGTTATGAAGCATCACTTAAACAAATGTCACTTCTCTCTTGTGACGTCAGTTTTCTGCAGTATTTCTGCTACAGACCCACTGTGTCTCTACTCCCACATTCATCTTCACGTGGCGACCAACTCTGACACCAAACTTTCTGCCACACAAATTTTACCAGCCAATAGCTTTGCAGGATGTGGCACTTTCTGGTCCTCACCAAGGTGTTTTGTAACCCCACCCTGGAAGTTACCCAGCTAAGTTGAATCCACAGGTCATTAGACCTCATCCAATCTGGCTATCAGTTTGATTCAAAAATTGAAATTGACAGTAGAGGGGAAGGGAGACAGGTTTAGGTACATTCTTTGGCTTTTCCCAATGAAACTATTCTTGATATAGATTTTAAATTGTAGTTCATTTTTCATAGAGATTGATTAGATCCCAGTATTCATAAAACACATGATTTCAGTTTTTTTGTATATGTCCCTAAACTTTCTATTAGATGAACACCGACAAAATAAGTTTGGCAACAGAAGGAAAAGCATGTTATTATGTCAATACTCTAAATATATGGGCTATATTGCATTTGCAGGCACAATTAATATAAAAAAGAATGTATCCATAGTAGGAAAATTTTGGGGAAGCATGCATTTTCAGTAACTTAGTAACTATAATCTATGCCTTTCTATACAAGTAAGATTTTTCTTTCTAGATAATATACGACAATATGTGTACAGAAGTAGGCAGTGCTTTGAGGAATCACTGCTTATCACAAAAACATCTCTGAATACTACCGATTATATGGTGAACACAATTATGTACTTAGCTCATATAATGAGATCCTAGAATTAGTCACTAAACAGTCAAAAAACAATCAGTAAAAGGAGTAAGTCAATAAAAGGAATTTTTGCTACCATACCCTGGCAAAATATTTCACATAAAAACCTACAAGAGGAAATAGTGAACCAATCCAACATTGTAGGATTACTACTACTACATTGTAGTACTATAATGGTAGTACTAATTCTAAATGGATTTTTTTAATATGATAAGTTTTTCCTAGCTTTTGTATATGTGCATGAATATATTTATGTGCCGGTGATGACAGGTTCCCTATATTGGTAGAGTCACAATAGGATTTTGTTTTGCTACTGATTTCAGAGATATTTAAATTGCTAAAGGTGTGATAATGATGAATTTGACTCTCTGGTCTTCCTAGTTCAGTTATTCCTTGAAATAAAGGTATTGAAACAACTGTTCCCTTCTCTGGCTCTCATGTGTTTGAATCTATAATTCCCGTGGGGTATATATTTATTTTTTATAAGACAAATGTACCAACAAGGCAGAAAGAGACAGTGCTGTGTAGTTTTGAGCATGTCCCCTAAGCAGAGAAGTTCATATCTACTGTTAAGCAAATAATTCAAAGCTGTTGGAAGGCTAGTACTCTGATAGAACTGCACATCTATTCTGTGCATTTCAGATGAATTAACAATTTCCAAAGCAGATTGTATACACTTTAGAACATGAGTCACAAAGAACACATTTTCTATCATCAATCATCAGGCTGACATTATTTCATACAGCAAAAATTCTCTGCAGTGCCCATGCATTCCATAGTGAAACACAGCAGGTCTTAATATCAGTGGAAGTGGACGCCACTGGGTCAGGGGAAGTGAACAAGCCAGAAACTCCTCACAGTGTTATCATACAATCATCAATTCTGTTAACATTATAAAATGATGTTTCAAAACTATTTCTGTTTTGTGTGTGTGTGTGTTTTTTTACTCAGTAATGAAGGTTAAATATTTAGATTGACTTTGTCATAGCTAAGATTGATTTTACATAGAATTATTGGAGAATTCTCAGAATTAATCTACTGTGAGGAAATAGTGAATCATGCCATAAAAATTAAAATGCCACTGCTTTTAAAATAATTATCATGATAATTTTTTTGAATTGCCTGACCAGTATATGGCCCACCAGGTACTTCCCTTCCCTATTTGGGGCTTTTCTCTTGCTGAAGTGGTATTGCTTTGGATGGTATTATGCTCAGCATCTTGTAATAGAAGGTGTTTAAACCTATCATGAAAATTTGATTTCATCTTGTCAGGCATTTAATTTGTCAGACTTCCGGTAGCTAGAGGTGATAGAATGGCCCATTTCTAGTTAGTATGAAATGAGAGAAGTTCACTAGAAATAAAGATTGTATGTCTGGGCTGGGATACAAGCTGAAAGTCGTAGCTGAGGTTGCTTTCAGATATTATTTCTGGAACTTCTTTCAGATGTTATAACTAGAGATTCAGTAACCATAATGTAAGACTGTAATGATAACGATAAGATCAAAAGACCAACTGACAAAGATGGCAGAGGGAAAGTAGTGAGCATCTGACTCTTCAAGACACTGTTGTCTGCAACTCCATCACTTGTCTTCCTAGCACCTGCCATCTTGTTCTGTGAAATGCCATTGTCTTGACTGCAGTGCTACTGTTGCTTGAAGCTGAAAATAATTCCAAATTAATACACCCCCCTGCTATTTGCATGAATTTGAAAGGGTTGCAAAAATAGAGTTAATGGATTTTGGTTGACATACTAGGTTGATCCATTTATGAATCATTTATAAATTTGTAGCTGTATCTTATTTTGTATTATTGCATGTGTTCCTCTGAATGACTTGTAATGTTTTCAATATATCTGAAGCATCTTTACTAATGATTTTTGCTGTGGTTCTCCTTAAAACATCTTCAAAATTGGAGATTTTAGGTTTTAGTTAAGAGATTGGGTAGGAGGAGGTAGATTATGATTGTCAATTATTTGCTCAAAGACAGAACATTTGTAATTAGATGTACAATTAACTTTGAATAATTCAACATTGTGTTGTGCTGTTTAAACTGAACTAACAAACAGATGTTTTCAATGACAATATATACTTTCAAATAATAACCCCTTTGTACTTTCATGGCCATGTAAGGTCATGCTAGAGAAAATTATGAGCTTATACAAAATAAGCCATGTTTTTGCAATTTAGAAGGGTGGATAAAGTGTGATTTTTTTTATTACCTTATCTTTTCTTGCTGCTATGTGTGTATCTATCTATCTATCTATCTATCTATCTATCTATCTATCTATCTATCTAATTCCATCAGGCCTATATATATATAGATCTGGTGGAATGTAGACTCAAATATAGTTTGCATAGTCTTCATATTAATAATAATAACATTCTCTTTTCATGGAAAACTTACATGCCTGGTACTATATTATGTTTTACATAGTTTTCTTTTAATTTTTACAAACAGCCTTAGAAATAGGCACTTTTATTATCCTTGTTTTTCAAAAGATGGAACCAAGGGACAAGTGTGATAAAGCAATTTGCCAAAGGCCACACAGCCAATAGCAGGAGAGACAACTCAAACTCACGATGTCTGTTGAATAGATGTCTTTTGACATCTATACATGCCCACAATCCAGTTCAAAAATCTTATACAGGTTAGGTAAAAATTAATCTCCATAAATAAGATCATAATCACAGTTGATCACTGACATGACACAAAATGTATACTGTTAAGTGTCTGGATGTATAAAAAGCACATTTTATCACACAGTAACCACCTTAATTGTGCACTATGCTAAGTCAGGTATAGGCTCACACCTTCTAAGATGCCTGTCACCACACCACACCACACCATCCTTTTTAATTTTTTTCTCAGAATTGCCTTTGTTTTTCAGGTCTTTTGTGATTTCATATGAATTTTATAATTGTTTGTTTTAGTTTTCTGAAAAAAGTCATTGGCATGTTGATAGCTACTATGTAGAGTCTATAAATTGCCTAGGAAGTTTGGCCATTTTCACAATGTTTATTCTTCCAATCCATGAATGCATGGAGCCTTTCAATTTCATTGGGTCTTTTATTGCCTTTGATAATTTCTTATAGTTTTGATGCATAGACCATTCACCTCTTTCATTAAGTTTACTGCCAGGAATTTCATTCTTTTGGTTCAGTTGTAAATGGAGTTGTTTTTTTTTTTTTTTTTAATTTCTCTTTCTTCTAATTTTTTGCTTGTATATAAAAAAATGCAACTGATTTTGCGTATTGATTTTGTATCCTGACAGTTTTCTGTATTCATTTGTTATTTCTAGTAGCTTTTAGTAGAGTCTTTTGGATTTTCAATGTATGTTATCATGCCAAATAATGATAGTTTCTCTTCTGCTTTTCTACTTTTATTTATTTTTCTTGCCTGATAATTCCAGCTAGGACTTCCAAAATTATGTTGAACAGTATGAGGGTAGTGAACATTCTCCCTTATTCGTGATTCCCCCATGATTGCAGGTTTGTCATAAATGGTCTTTATTATGCTGACATAATATTTTATACTTTAAGTAGAATTATTTATGACAATTAAGGATTGACATAATATTGGTATCATCAAGTTAATGTTATAATATACCCTCCCTGATAATGATTTTGGGCATTAATCTCCAAAGAACACTCTTGGTTTGTGATAATAAAACAATATCCTAAGCTCCTAAGAAAACATTTACATCTTTACATGATATGATAGAGATGCAAGTATCCCATTTTTTGGACTCTAAAGCTTTGGTAAAGAAACATATGCATTGGATCTATGTTAAACCAATGAGTTTTGGGGCCTTCCTATTGGCACAGTGGGTTGAGTGCTGCACTGTGAAGCATCTGCCGGCACAGTAGTGTCTCTTTGATCCCTGGCCAGGGAGGGGACCCATATGGCGCAGCAGACCTCTCTTGCCTCGCCCGCTACTCGCCTCAGCAGTGTATTTCAGTCAGTCTGCCTGTTCTGCTTCCCACTCTCTCTGGTGAATCCTCTCACCTGCCATGACTCTGGCCTGTACCCCAGCTCTTATATGCATAAATAAAATAAATATTTTAAAAAAAAATCTGGAATCATTTTAAAAAATAAATAAGTAAAACAGTGAGTTTTTCAGGGCCTCTCTGGTGGTGCAAGGGGTTAAATCTCAGCACTGTGAAGCTGTCCACAGATATTGCAGCACAAGTTTGATCTCTGGCAAGGGAGGTGACCCAAATGGAGCAGCAGACATCTCCTGTCTTGCCTATTCCCCCCTTAGCAATGATTTCACTCAATCTGCCTGTTCTGTCCCTTATTATGTCTCTGGTGAATCCTCTCACCCCCCACACATCTGGCCTGTACCCCAGTTCTTGTAGGCATAATAAATCTTAAAAAAACGGTGTTGTTATAAAAATCTTTCAAAATATCAAAAATATAACTCATTTTTACTAAAGTTCAAGTCATAAGGATTACATTTCATCAAATGTAATAAAATTGAAACACCTCAAATGTATATAATGGTAATGAATGATTCTATTCATATGACAATGAAGTCTTTTCCATGAAGTTTTTAATCTGTTTCTATGTAACAACGCCTAGTAGTTTGTGTAACACTGATGCTATATAACATTTTAGTCTTTTGTTTTTTTTTTAATAATTAGAACTGTCTTGTTGGGGGAAAGAGGGTTCAGCTATATAATGATAACATTTGTATTTACACTCCATAGTCAGCACCAATAAAACAAACTCTAGACCACATCTAGAACACAATCTATGGACCAATCTGCTTTATAAATTTATGTGGGTGTTGTGAGGTCAGGGTAAAATTTGGGGGTAACTGTCTTAGGAAAATGTTTTGAGAAGATCTCTAAAGGAACCCATTTTCAGAAAATGTGGGTGCAGTGAAGAGGATTGAAGACTAAGAGAAGATAGCCACAGTACCTTTAAAGGGTAGAGGACTTAACTCATTGTTTAGTAAAATAAAAAGGATAAAGGAAGAGTAAGGAGGCAGGGGTACCGTTAGGGAAGAGACCTGGTGATGAAGTGAAATGATCAAGTTCAGAGGGAGAAAATAAAAGAGACAATGAAAAACCATTTGCTACTAATGCTTTGTGGTAATATGTAAGTTGAACAAATGCTTGCAATTCATTGTGACAAAGTAATTCTTCAACCTCCCATTCTGGACACACACTGTACAAGTTCAGTGATGATCTGAATATCATTCTCTCCTGACAGGAGACTATTCTGAGGACATGATACTAAGTTAAATTCACACCAAATAAATGTTTATTGCTTTTTCTTCATCTCTTTGGACATAGGAAGAATACAGATGAGACAATATAGTGGATGGGAGGAGATAAGACAACTGAGAAAGGGTATATATTCTTTCAGGAAATATTGAGAGGCTGCAAAAAATGATGTGCTAGTTTCAAATATTTGGTCTCAGAATGGATGAATTTAGGCACCTTACATATGAGATGTAGACATTTTAGAAGGTATTGTTTCTATATTGAGCAGTTTGTATTAAAATACCATGGTAAAAACCCTTGTAAGGAAACTTCTTTTTTGCAAAGCTATTTTCAAGTCACAGTGACAGCAGGGTTGTAAGATGATTAACATAATTTGTGCATCTACTATGTGCCAACAAACGTGCTTTCTACATATGGTATCTCTTAGCAAAACTTGCAGATATTTGCTAAGTTTGTATCTAGATTGTCTCCACAACTAACAGCAAGTGCTTTTCTTTATGCTGTAAGCAATTAATGCATATATAATGAAAAAAGTGTCTTGTTATTTTCAGCAATCGCTTTTTCTTAGAAACTTGATAGAATTCACCTCTTTCACCAGTCTAAAAGTCTTTACACAATGCCTAAATTTCTTTGCTATAAATTTTACCTATCTATTATGACACAGTGTCCTAAGATGACATTTACTCATAGAAGAAATTTGTGGATATAGACACAATCTCAATTATTGTCACTTGGGATGACAACGGAACTCATACAAGGAAATGCTAAGTAATTGCCACTGTTCCACCTCAGAATTGATTATTCCAAAAAAAGGGCAAAATATTAGGACTAGAATTTTAACTCTGAATTTAAATGTTAGAGGATTGATTGTGGTGACTTCCAGTCTAAGAAGCAAATTGGATTCAGTGATATATAGTGATAAGAGCCAAGGAATTCCAGTCCCATTTGCCTTTCAACTTCAGCCATTTGAACCCTTTTTTTCAGTTAAAATATAACTTTTGCATACTAAACAGTAAGCTCAAGTTATATGTTTTGGGATGATAATAAATTCTGGAAATATGAATCCTAATTAATCACTATTGATATGTTTGTATTTTAGTAAGTTTTAGCATAATTTTCATAAATTTTAAGATTTACTTAATATTTTCTTGTGTGACTAGTAAAGGCACTTATACCAACATATTAACTGCATTTCAAAATTTCAGCTTGATAAATATTTATTAGGTGCTTAATATATCTTACAGTTTTAAATACAGTACAGTCAGTTTTATATATCTTCAGATCAAGACATTGGCTGGTAGAAGTGAGTTTCTGTTTTTTTCTGTGATATTGTCATTTTATTTATTGAAATAATGTCTTCAAAGTAATTATCTTCTGTATGTACTCTGAGAAATAAGAGCCATCTTATCCATTAGTGACCATTTTTATGTTCTAGGCCCCATGAGGCTACGTCCCCAGATTCATACTGTGTTTACACATGCAGATAAATAAAACAAAAATGAGAAATTAACTTAAACTTGTGGGTAATTTGGCCATGATCATAAAAATATCCATAAGCTATCTATGACTAAGTATATATCAATGTAATGAATACATTTGTTGTCATCTACAATGATGATATTAAATAAGGTCAAATAAATGGTAATTATTTTGGTCTGAATATTTTGATGGGTACTAAAATGTTATGGTGTGTACATATTGAGATTGAGTTAAGTATTTTCATATCTTTTTTTGAGACAGTTATTTTATTTAAAGATTTATTTATTTATACATTGAAGAGCTGGGGTACAATTCAGAATCGCAGGAGGTGAGAGGATCCACCAGAGACATAGTGGGGAGCAGAAACACACTGCTAAGGGGAGCAGCAGGCAAGACAGGAGAGGTCTGCTACACCATGAGGGTCACTTCCCCTGTCAGCAGCAGAGATCGAACGTGTGCTGGAATGGCTGTGGTTTGCTTCATAGTGCATTGCTTAACCCATTGCGCCACCAGGGAGGCCCCGAGAGATAGTTATTAGCAGTAATATTTGTTAATGTCAAACTTATATAAGTACATAGGCACCTAGCATAGATAAGGAGCCAAATATATTTCTTTTGTGGATATTATGTGAATGAATATTTGCTTTCCTCTTTGCAGCATTATGGGAGTAGCTTTACTAGTCCCCAAGGACTTGTCAAAATCTATACTTAAATAAAAATGTTAATAATTTGAGTTAAGGCTCTCTTTATGAAACTGTTAAGTGGTTTAAAGGTATTTTTTGTAAAGATGAAAATGTAAGGTGAATTGCTAATAACACATACAACATGATTATGAAGGGCTCATCTTTTGTCATTTATTATATTATATGCAGTAAATTACTAGTTACACTGTACTATATAGTCTAATAAATATATTATTCAGGAGTTATTGATAAAATTTTAATAGAGATACAAGCTTAGTTTCAGTATGAATTTTGTAGATGGATTCATTGTAATAATTCTGACTTTTGATGTAGAAAATAAACATGAAATGTAAAATTAATTTTAGCATCTCTATGAAGTCCCAAACAAATTTAAATAATCACCATGATTTAATATCTTAGATTATGTATGAAAATATAATTGTTGGAAGTTCCTCGGATACCTATTACAAATAAAAAGAAAAAAAAAAAACAAAATGTGTATTACATTTGCTTAAAAAATTTTAAGTTCATGATCATATATTAGTATTCAACTAAGGTAAATGCAACCAGAAATCTGAAAGTTTCAAGTATAATAGATAATGCACTATCCTTAAATACTTTAGAAAAATGATTTAGTATTTCACTGAATTATCAATCCTTAGGGTACTTTTAAAAACATATAAATGCTTGACACTGAAATTCTCTTTCTTTCTCCCTTTCAGTGCTTTCTGAATTTGAGAAAATTCAGTAATAAGATAGTATTGGATTCTTAAATCATGAATATCAGTTAGAAATTTCTTAAGTAGAAATTAATACAAAGATGAGAGTACTGGAGTCATTTCCCATGTTGAGTTGTGGCCATGGACAACCATATTTGGTAACTTCAAGTAGGAAAATCAGCAAATCAAAATTGTATATTTGTATTTTGCCTTCTTCAAAAGATGAACTACTTTTTTTTTTTTGTTTTAAATGAGCAAAATGTTACATGAAGAAATATAATCTTAGAAAAAAACAAAAATAACACAACACAATTCCTTTTTGTTATTTTATATATTCCTATTATAATAGTGCATAGTTATGAGTATATACTCTGGAGCTAGACTCACAGAGTTCAAATTCTAACTGAGTATATATACTCTGGAGCTAGATTCCCAGAGTTCAAATGCCATTTTTTTGCTATGTAAATTTGGACAAGTTACTCTATTACTGTTGCTCAGTTTTCTCATCTGTGAAAAGGGTTGATAATATAATAGGATCTTCTTAATACAGTCATGAAAATGATTGTGTTCATCATAAATGATGAACTCTTTTGCATAGTTTCTGGCAAGTAGAATATTATATATATATATATACATATAAATATGTTAGCTACTAAAGTGTTAATGTAAAAATGTGTTCCTGTTTTAGTCATATCAAAAAATTCCACATCTACAAGCTAATCAAATTGGGATTCATTACAATGAAATTAGCTAATGCCAAATTATATCTTTGCATATACCTGTAGTAAATCTATGCAGCAGCAGTGATGAGTTTGTTAAAAAAGAAATAGCAGCTATGTAAGATCAATTAAATGGAATTGACTGTTTTTACTAAACTTGTAGGGGCTCAGTAACTGTTAAGAATGTCTTTTTGCTTATTTCCCAATTGGTTTTCTTTGTTGTCTAGGTAACGATTTAACAATCACCTTGCTCACTTACTTTCTCCTCCCTGAAAAAGACATGCACAAACTGATGGGTTCTTTTAAAATTGTTGCTAAAAATATGAAGTAGAAAACACTGATTTTCCATGTAACCATTTTGGTATTTGTTGCCTTTTTTTTTTTTTTTTTAACCTTCTGGGCAAGGGTCTTATGGTGGTCTAATGAGTCTAATGTACAAGATAAGGAGTCATTTGCCCCAGGTGCTAGTAGAAATAGTTTCTTCATGCCAGATATTTACAGTTGAAGATGTATAAAGGTTCTTTTTTGATTGATTATTATTGACCATCCAGTGTGCTTTATTCATGTCACGTATATTTATTTTGAAATTTGTTTAAAAAAATTTAGGTTTAATGATATGTCTCCATTTTATAGCTGTGAAAGTTTAGACTCAGAGAGACAAAATACTTTTCCAAGATTACAGAGAGCTAAGTCGAAATTGTAGGATTTGAACCTACCTGTTTATTTACATAGTCTTTAAAGATAATTCGTATATAAACTTCCAGAAGTCGTTTTTGGATTTCAAGGCTACTGCCTGTACAGAGCCACATACATCATCCTCTCCCTCTTGGTTTTTTTTTTTCCTATGGCTATTATAAGCTTTCATATTTTTAGTATTTTGTACCTCATCATAAAGAATAGAGATCTGTTTGTACATGCTATTGAGCGAGGCCCTACATAGGTGAGTTTTACTTCACAGTTAAACTGACCCAGATTCTTACAAGTTACCAAATACTCTTCAGGAATATTGCACTTTTCAAAAATGCATTAACACTTTCAGATTTGCAGAGTATTTCAGTGACCAGTGGAAATGTACTTAGGGAATTGAGTTAATGCATCTTATATAAGTGATTACATTTTAGGGAGCAGCACTGTATAAATATGGCAAGCCATGTGTTGGTTATGCATGCATACTGAAATTCAACAGAAGGGTGCACATTATTCTGAGTATAAAAGTTCCTCAAGTCATTGTGTTTCTTTTTGAATTTTATGTTCTTGTTATTTTCTCCTACTCATCTATGTGTCTGTGTGTATATATGTGTATATATATAAATATACATATATATGCAGATGCCACAACTCAAACTGGAAAGGGAGGCTCTGTAACAAATTTTCTTTTTTTTAGTCATGGGAAGAATTATCCTAATATAAAAGTTGCACTAATCAGTATTATCAAAAATGGAAACATTTCTATGAAAAAAAAAAAAAAAAGAGAGAGAGTGAGAGAAAGCTAGAATCAATGTTTTTTTTCAGGAATTCACCAGAGACCACTGACGAAAGTGGACAAAGTCGAGAAAGACAGGCAGGCAGTGTAATTCCCGTATCACCCCTTTGCTATTAGCTTTGAAGGACGATTAAAGTGCCCCTCTTCATGAAATGCTGTGGCTTCCTTTATCAGTTACAGACAAAGCAGATAAAATGTCCGTGATAGAAAGATAAAAGAGAGAAGGGGTGAAACTAAAATGAGAGAGTGAAAAAAAAGCAAACCATTAGGGAAGGAGAAGTCTGCAGAAAGTAGCAGTGTAAAGCTCTGCATAGGACTTAGAGGCTATGGGAGCAACTACATCTTCCATGTTATCTGTGCACTATCATCAAACCTGGAAGGGATATTTTATAATTTTTAAAGTAAATTACAATAAAAACAGTATAAAGGAATTATAACAATATGCATTGGTCACAGAGCACTTAGAAAACAACAGAGAAAACAGTGACCCTTTGAAGTGTTTGGATACAGTTTAGCAATGCTTCTCTCTCTTCTTTTTTCCTCCTTTCTTCCCCTCCTTGCCCCACCCTTTCATTCCTCTCTTTTTCCCTTCTTTCCTTCTTTCTTCCCTCCTTTCCTTCCTTTTTCTTCTCTTCCTCTCTCCCTCTCTTCTTTCCCTCCTTCCCAACTTTCCACAATTATTTTCTTTTGTAAGTCAATATTAATATACTACATATATTTAAGAGGGCATCTGGTAAGACACCATCATGTGATTTTGTCCTGGCTAAACGTTTCTTTTGTGCAAACAGGTTTGTTCCCATCCTCATCAAAACAAATTAAATTGTCAGCTTTAACTTATTATCTGATTGTTAAATTTGTAAAAGCTTTGAAGTGATATGAAAAGAATTTATAGTAAGATTTAAATAAAATGGGTACAGTGCAATCTCAAAATGATAATGGGAATGAGGAAAATGTTAATTTGCATGGCACTAGGGATATTTTTTTACCCACTTTCTTTCTAGGTCCAATAAACACATATGCATCACACACACACACTCAAATGTGTAAACATGCAATGCCTAAAGAAGTCCTTTAGAAAGCATTCCTACTTATGTTTTCAGAGTAGGGCTTTTGCTATTCTATTTGTCCAGTTTTATTCCTTAACCCTTTCTCCCTGGATGTGGAGTGACCAGATCTAGGTAGTTATATTTGATACTTAAGGTATCGAGCCTTTTTTGGAAATACATAGAAGAATGCTTAGAAAATTTCTCTGTAGAATTGGTATATACAACAGCTTCATTCAACCTACTGCCAATGTGAGATACCTGTAGGTATGGAAACAATAGGTGTATCCTCATTATTCACACAAACAAATTTTGGGCACAGAAGTCGTTGAGAATAGACTTATTTTATCATCCAGACTTTGTTCTTAAAAAAACAAAAAAAAACTAGGACACTAGTCAAAAATATACATAACTAGTTATGTGCCTTGCATTTGAAAGAGCAGTTTGTTTTGTTCCTGACATCAGTCTTTCTAAGTAGACCTTCTTATAATATGTACATTTGAATGAGGAGGCAAAGAAAGCTGAAGAACTTTCTTTATCCCTGTCATATAGTAAAATAAGTCGAAGGGATTCGGACTTTAAATCTAGAATTCACTAAAATAAGATAATACTTTACAAATCTTTTGAAAATGAATCTAACCACCCCGCTGCTTCCCAGTGTGTTTCTACCACAACTTTTGCTGGTCACTTAATATGATTTACTTTTTTCTTTTAAAGAGATATTTACTAGGCCGTAATAGCACGGTTATGGTACTGCAAGCAGAGTATGTATCATGAATTGAAAGGGAAAAAAAATTATTTTCAGAAGGTTATATTATGAATGTAGTTGATAAAAATTGGGCAATGTTAAGAGATTCATTACTAGATTAATCATATAAATGCCATTTATCTATTTTTTTCAAAAGCTTCATCCTGGCTTCTGAGTGAGAACACAGCAGTTCTTTAGAGTAAGGTCTGAGATGATGGTGGTATAGATCAAAGTGAGGGCAATGGGAAACCAGACCAATTCTCAATTGAGTTTTATAGTAGAGAATTTACTGACAGATTGAGGGTCATGTGTGAGACAAACAAGCTAAGACTTTATTTTGGACTTTGTTTCTGAGGAGAGCATGATGTTTCATTTCCCTGGACAAAGTGACAGGTTGATGCTTGAGAAAAATGATAAAAGACCAGTTTCACCCATATTTAGTTTAAGAAACCTATTAACCATCCAATTGCAGATGTGGAGGAGGCAGCTGGATAAACAAATCAGGAAAGGACTGACAGTAAGAGGTACAAATTTAGACTTCAGATAAGAGAGGCACGGAAGAAATTGTGAGTAGGACTTAGAATTGACTACAGGATTTAGTAACAGAAAGATCATTGTTGACAGAGATAAGAGGTTGGCAGTGATGAGAGGAGAGCAAGAAGACTTACCGGATTGTTTTCATGAGGGAGGGAATAGCAAGAGATAAATTGGAGAAACAAGTGTAATCAACTTTTGAGAACTATTTTACTATAAATGAGAGCAGAGAAATGCAATCACTGAAACGGGATGAGGGGTCAAATGAGATTTTTGCTTTGTTTTCTTTTCCATTTTCTGATTGATATGCTCCATTCAGAACATAGATTGTGCTGGGAAGAGTATAATTGTTGGAACATGTTCTTGAGTTAGTGATGGGGGTCGTTATTTAGAACACAGGGAATAGTATGGAAAATCTGTTCTTAGGAGAATAGGCAGTGAGGAGAAAGGAGTGAGGAAATGTGCACGGATATAAGCTGACTGTTAGATGGAGGTACTTTTGAAATAGATAACAGAGTCACTACCCCAAAATGAAATTGTGAAATATGGTATAGACATTTTAGTAGAGAGAAAATACATAATTCTTGCTAAGTAGACTTAGATACTAAAGTGTGTGGGGGGTAGGGAGCAAATCTTTACAAGAATTCACAAGAAACCAGGAACACCTATTGTAGAGGAATTTAAGGGATACAAAATCTTCTTGCTCTTAAGTTTAGTCTTTGTGATGAGTAAAAGTTTAGTTATTTATAGGCAATGGACTTTTAACTAATTAAAAAATGAATAATCATGTGAAAATATGGGGAAAGGATCTTATTAGAAATTTTCTTTACATGTTATTTGAAATACTTTTTTCCATGTATTACAATATATGTAGTCATCTAAAATTTTAAAATGAACCTAATCATTTTGTCTTTTATAAGAATTTTTGCTCTATAGACCAATATACTTTGTCATGAACTTGGTCAGAGACAGCATATCTGAGCTCACAGTCAGTTGCATGAACATGATGTAAACAACGGATTTGTTATGCTTTTTTGCACTGTCAATACAGAACTGAAAAATTACAAGAGACATTTAACACTTTACTTTAAAGCATGCTTTGTTTTAGATGAGGTTGCACTATTGTAGGCTAATGTAGGGTTCTGAGCATGTTTGAGGTAGGCTAGGCTAAGCTGTGATGTCCCTTAGGCTACATGTATTAAATGATTTTCAACCCTCAGTAGTCTTAACTTAGGTTTATCAAGATGTAAGAGCATATAGGGAACTTTGCATTTCCTAAGTGTTGATAATATTTGGGTGCTCCCTTACAGCATCATGTCTTTTCTGTTTTATAAACAAATAGCCATTTCCCCATCACACTAGGAATTCTTCCTTACTAGGTAACCTTTTTTTTTTTTTTTTTCTTAAATCTTTTTGCCATCAGTCCCTCTGCAATTCCTGAAACAGAGTCAATAACAAATGGTAAGTAAATGGGAAAAATCCTTTGTGGAATTTGGTGCTTAAAGCATTTCAAGGACATTCAGCTATAAATAAAATTGTGAAAAATTTCAAGCACTCTTAACCATATATTTTACCTCTAGGTCTAAAGCAGTTTTTTCTAAAGTGTGTTTCCCAAACACTTATATTAGAATCACCTGAGATATGTGTTAAACACAGTTTCCTAGCACTCTAAATATACTAAATCATTATGTCCTCAAATGCAAAAGTTGAAAAACCACATTTTTACTTAACTTGAAGCTATTAAAGAGAAAGTAATGGTAACATATCTTTTGAGAGATATTACCCTTGAAATAATATGGAGTAAACTCACTCTATAAAAATAAGACTCACAAATACCACACTAGATTAACAGCTGAAATGTAAATGTGAAAACTTGAAAATATTAACTCCAAGGCTCAAGTCATATAAAATATTTTTTTTTTTAAAGAAAGAAAAAAATGGTACTTTTCAGAATCTACATTATTGTCTTGTAGAATCCTCAACCAAGGCTGTGGGATTACAAAGTACAAAAAACATCTGAAAAACCCTAGTTTTCAAATCATCCCTTTCTCTCTTGTTTATAATGTGGGAAGAGGCAGAGAGGTGGGAAGGAATTGTGAATGCTGTAGAAATGATCTGAATTAAAATTTGTACCAAGAGATATAGTTGCCATTCTGAGTTTAAAAAAGAATCTGACAATATTTAAAAAGAATATTTCCAAGGTTTAGGTTTTATATTTTCTCCTGTGAGAATTTTATATTTTCTCCTGTGAGAGTTTTTTATTTCTCTTGGTAAATTTGATGTTTCTTAGAACATATTAAGTACATTAACATTTAATTTAAGACAAATTTTATTTACCTACCAAATTGTAGGACTTTGTACAAGAGTCTACTACTATTTTTGTTCCTTTAAGTGGTAGCTGATGAAATTTATGATATAATGCATTTAAATAATCATTTTGCTAACAAACAGAGCTTTCATTTAAAAACAGAAATGTCTGCCTTTTCTGGGATTATCTGGACAATTATAGGAAATATACTTGTACTATTAATTTTACAAACAAGGACACTGAGATATAATGAGAGTAAACAGCATTTATAATAAAGATAGTGGAACAGCGTAGTTCAGTGTTCATTCTTGCATGCTTTGGTTAGTTCAAGATAACCAAAGCATGAAAAAGATTTTTGACGAGAATGAAACTAGAAGGTGTACTGCCTACTACCTAATAGTATAATTATTTTGAAGTATATAAATCATACTAATTGAGCTGTCACATATACTTAGATTTTACTAAAATTAATTTTATATGTTGTTTAACTGGCAATTTAGTTGTAATCCAAAGTCAACTACTTAGTCTGAATCATTATAAACACTGCTAGATACAGTTATCAAAAAGAATAAATCACTTTTAATGCATTTTTATTTTCAAAATGTATTTCTTTAAATTTTTTTTGTATTTATTTAAACATTTTTTGTTTCCCTATAAAGTGATTTTCATCATTTGAATTCTGGTATTGTCAAGATTTTATTAAGATCATCCAAGGTTACACTTCCAGTACTTTTGCATTTACAGGGTGTTACTCTGTTGATGCTGCAGTGTAAATCAGCACTCCTGCTTGCTATTAAATCACTCAAGTCACATTTTCCCCAAGATGGTACAGATGTAAAAATTGCTACTGCTGAAACTTCACTTTCTGCCAGATGTTCGAGAAAGGCTAATATGCTCTCACCCTAAATATGGCTTAGTCGCTGTCTTTCTATAGAAAACATGTCACAGATAGTAAAACGGCATCCTTAATGAAGGTGAAGTTTGGTGTAGCTACGTAGAAAAGGGAGGAAAAAAAAAAAAAAACAACTGTGACAATTAAATGTATCCTTTGTAACTATTTCACTTAAGTAGAAGTTAGACTATCCGAATATAAGAATTTCCAGAAAACACACCGACATTAAGCTACTTAGCCTTGTCCTTTTCTAAATCCTCCCTTTTCTAAGAGTGCCACCTAAGCATTTTCCTTCAAATAGTCCACTTTCAGTCCCCTTTCCAGAGTAAACAATAAAGTAACAGATTTGTTCCTTTAGGCATGTCCAGGCCTTTGATTACTTCTATTACTGCACAGTCCCTATATCTGGCTATTAAATTGTGCAATTTTCCTTCATCACAGAGTCGGCTGCTTCAGGTTGAGCACACTGTACTCTGTCTTCTAATTCCAGTAAAGTCAATTATATAAACTCCTTTGCTTTTACAAAATGCTCTTTAGCACACTGGTTCCCTCATAGCAGGCAGAGCCGAGCAAAAGAGAATTGTGGAACCTTTTCAGGTATAACTGCGTTCTGCTCAGCAGGTACATTTATTACTAATGGGTAAAATAGTCTCCTTTTTTAGCTACATAATGCTTCTGAAGCCTTCCGTTTTCTGGTTTTGATAGTCTATCCGGTTACACTGGGAGGGAAAGGTGAATACCATTGATCACACTGTGAAGCAACTGAGGGAGGACTTTTTTTTATCCTTTGCTTTACTCAGGCCAGTGAGTGCTTTTGTCTTAAAGGGCTGATTTGCATTATAGACTGGGATTCTCCCCAGCTTAAACACTGGGATCTGTTTACTGATCTGTACAAATGCTTTTAATCAGTGGAGACTCCAGTATTTTTCATATTTACAAAACAAATGTTTGAGCAGGAAGGATGCCATATATTGCTTTGGTGTATAAAGTGTTAAGACAGACGTGCACTACAATTCTAACAACAGTTAAATTTTATTCTAAATGCTGATGGATTGTCTTGCCTATTTTTCTCTCTAGACATCTACTAGTATATGAATAAATAATACAGAATCACATGTAGATTCATGGCAAGCACAAACAATAATTGATAAAACACTCTTTGCTAATAATGGCTGGTATTTTTAAGGAAAATATGGTGATTTATAATGAGGAGTAGAAAATACACTCTCCTGTTTTGTATATTACTGCATCTGAACACAGTGTTTTCACAACATCTATAGATGTGAGGATGAATCCAGTAGCATCAACAAACTTTTTATTCTTGGCATCTTGCTATCCCAAATGAAGTATATAAACCAATAGACTTCAAAAGCACATTGAATGCTGGACAATCCTGTTTGGATTTATATTTATTCATTCTCTCTCTCTCCTTAGAATGACTAGGATAGAAAAGATATCCCTCAAATTTATATAACTTTCTGTTTTCTTAAACTATTTGGATTATCTACCACATAGAAGAAAGGGTGACATTTGGTTTCTCAAAGAAGGCACTTTGTACCCTCTTAAATGTGAAGTATAGAATCAAGCAGATTGTTTACAATCTTTATAAATTCTCATTGTGGGGCATTATTTACCTAAGGAGCTAATTCTCTTTCATATAAAGTACCACTTAGGAGGTTATAGAGTTATTTCTCCTGCCACAGTCATAAATATTATATATCTGATATCATATATACGAGTATGTATATATAGGTTATTTTAATGGACTAAAAGGTATATATTTTCCAATGTTACTTAAAATTATTTTATTAACCTATTTTTCACATCAATATTGTTTCTAAATATTTTTCTGCAATCAACATAAAACACTAATGTTAAATTGGTGAAGTTTTAGAAGACTAGAAATGTGGTTTCCAACTGGTAAAGAAAAAAAAAAGAAATGTACAGTATCCAAATTAGATCTTTGATCTTTATATATGGCACTATATTCAGTGAGTCAGACAAACATCATCCAATATCGAAGTCACTGTATTTTGGATACAAGCTTGTGTAAGCAGTGACATCACTTCTCAGTTCATGCCAAGAATAACTATTTTTTTCTCACAATTCCCTGATATCAATTGTTAAAATTTTGTCTGGAGGAGGGGGGGGCGGGAGGGTAAGTGGAAAGTGACTGAATTCATTTTCCTGAATTCTCCTTATGTAGTAAAAAATAGCAGCACCTTTATTCCTCAGCTCTGAGTAATGGCAGTAACTAGCATACTTTGAAGGACTGTCCTGCAAGGCCCTAAAGCTTATGATGTCTCTATTTCTTTTTGTATCTCAGGAATCTAAGGCATAGAAAGATTTTAAATAATTTCAGTCATAGATCTGTGTTTCTCAGATTTGTCTGCCCATTAAATCACTTGGAGTCCTTAAAATAGTCCAGAGCTCATATTATATTCTAGATGAATTAAACCACAATCTCTAGGGTTGGCACATGGCTATCAGTTTTTGAAGTTCAATGGTTGATTCCAATATGTGGACGATTTGGGGACCTGCTGCCACAGACAAAGATGAGAAGTGGATGATCTCAACTCTCCTGTACAATTCCTGTGAACTTTCCACTCAGTTTCATCCTTAAGTGAACAATTCATGTCTTGCCAAATGAATGTCCTTCCTGACTTCTGTATTTCTGATAATAGCACTTTCATTTTCTAAGCCACAAGATTTAAACTGTGAAAATTAGATTTTTCTTCTTTTCTGATGTAAGCTTCATCTCTCCAATCCAATCTCTTCATATATTAAGAACTAAGACTGGATTTGATTGATTTTATTTGCCCCCATTACACTGTGTAGTATTTCTAGATAATTACAGGAGAGTATTAGTAAAGGTACCAAAGAAAGTCATGACTTGTACCTTTTGACAATATCCATAGTGTAAATGCTCACATAATGACCTATTTCATGTTACTGATGATTTGCAACAGTCATGCTATTTATCTGGTACAAACCAGTTCCAAAACACCAAGGTGGCTTAAAATATACAGGTTCTTGAATAGGATCACTGAGTAAGAAATAGGAATACTACGATCAAGGTTGTGATTTTAGAAGAATTTTGATGTTAACATCTGTTCACTTGTATGTTGTTTAATTTTATAATCCAATATAGTCACTTATTTAATAAACAAAGAAAATCTAGCGTCAGTACTGTCCTTTTTATTCTCAATTTACCTAGCAAATCACAAATTACTTAATAAAATACTGTGTCTAAAGTAGTTTTTAATCCTCAAGGCACTATGTCTCTGAAAAACAAAAGGATTATAGTACATATAAAACAATAAACTTCTAAGTTGTTGGCCACATATTTTGTAACTTTTGTTTTAATACTATGATGCTTCCTTCAAGTAAAGTGAAATCATAATCTACGTTAAGCACATTAACTTTGTGTGTATACATGGTTATTCAGGATTCTTTTTTGTGGTTTAGAAGTTGTATGAAGTTATTTAAACTAAAATTATTATTTTGTTGACCTATTTTCAGACTAATAATGCTTCTAAATATTTTTACACTCTCAAAATAACCACTAATTTTAATTCAGTGAAGTCTGAGAAAAATGGAAATATATAGTATCCCAGAGGAATTTAATGATTAAAAAGTATTTTTTATTTAAATGATTTATTTAGTTTTGATATAACTGAAGTTATGCAAAGAGGTTTATCTAAAATGTGACAAATGTGATTTATAGTTTTAAATTCACATGGATGAATAATCAAAGGAGTATATGAGTCAGGCATAATATTTTAACAAGTTTTAATATGGTAATGGTATCTTAGGAACTGACTTCCTGTTAATTCATTTTGGTATTTGGGAGCAATCTTTGCACTGTCTTAGTGATCAGGTAGAGGGAGGTGGCAGGTGGCAATCTAAATGGATGACCAGCCTTTCCTTGTTTTTGGCGTCAACTAATTTGAACAGATATGGAAACTCCTTGCCCAATTTCTGTTGTATTCTTTCCATAAATTAAGTAATCCATATTGTATTTTTAATGAAGAAATGATGAAGGTACAGGTATATGTCCCCGGTATTGTCACCTCTGCTGAGATTCTGTGATGAATAGAATGGTGTCACGTGAAGGGCTTGCCTGTTGGAGTAGGTGAGGCAATTCTGCAGATGTTGAGTGAGAGAAGTTTATTGATCCTGCTGATTCTGTCGCTCAGGAGCTATACCTGCCTTTGCCAGTGAGTCATCTATGTGACCTTGGGAAAAATCACTGAAAACCCCAGGTATCTTTATTCCAATATCTTTGACCGGAAGATATTTAAATTTAATCATGCCATAGTTAACATCAGTATAATATCCATTCAATCCTTTCCTGTCCCTATGAGAAAAAGGCCCAGGCTTGTACCAATTTTCTTCCTACTATTGAATTCCCCCTCACTTGGCAGAGTTTGATGAATAACCACCATTTCTTTCCACAATTATTGACACCCTACTGTCATCTTGTGGAAAGTTCTTGTTAAGTAAGCCATACTGGACAGGCATAGAGTTCATTTCCTCGAAGGTTTCCTACTTCTTTTTAAAGGAGCTTAGTAGGGGAAAGCTTAGTAGGGGACAGCTTATATTGTCCTCAATTTAGATATTTGTATTCTATTTTATATATATTTATATTTATTGTAAATTTTTCAACTCTACTTTTCTATCTTATCATTCTCACCTATTATTTAATTCTGTAATTCAAAATATTTTTACTTGATAGTACCATGGATTTTCTGTCATGCTAATTTCAATTGTGTTTTTTAAACAGTATAAAGAATATTTATATTTTATGTCTCTAGCTAGAAGTCAATAACTGTCACAAAGGCTGCAAAAATTAAGTAGTGTGGGATAAAAAAAATTAAAATTGAACATAGGAAGGGGAAGATCCTATACTTATAAAACACCGACAACTTTGTAAGCCAATATGCCTCATAAAAAATGAAATTAAATAAAATAACACCATTGATTTTACTGCACAAATTTTATGTTCATTTTCTTGTGATTGTTGTTCTTTATTTCTATCATCTAGAATACAGAGACTGTTAACCACATTGTGGCTGTATGCTGGTAATATACTGATCGTTATATTCTCAAAGAGCAAGTACAGTTGCTTACCTCTTCACCATAGTTCCTGTACTGCATATGAGATACATGAGCTTTGTAAATGTTAAAGGATTCAAAAGCAAGCCCAGAGCTAAGTCTGAATTGAGAATACAGTTTCACATGTAGATATTTATTAAATGCTATAGCATTAAACATTAATGGATAGCTTTAAGCACAATAATGCATTTTGTCTTCAAGTTCATTAAAAATGTGAGGTAAACTGGCAGCAAAGCAATGGGATGCAGAAGTGGTAATCTACTGCCTTGCTCATACTAAAGTAAGAACACACTATTTTCTAGTCTTAGTTTTTCCATACTTGCTTTCTCTTTTATAGTATTAGATTTTAAACCCTCCAAAAATGTACATCAACAAATACACCTTCAGTATATTAAGTTAAACAAAAAGTTATTCAACTCCAAAAATACTTTTTTAACTCAAAAATAAAACTCCCTATCATTGCAATCAATTGTTTCCACTTGGAAGGCAGAAATGAGTATCTTTCTATTTTTCACCCAGAGATGATACCCAATGTCGTGAAGGCTATCATTTCTCCATTCCTCTACACTATTTCACTAGGTGACATTTTGGTTAGAAAATGGACCCACAAACTGTAAACAGCCCTGAAGCAGAATCCCATAAAAAATATACATGCTTCTGTGACTCGGCTGGCTGGATTCTTGTCCTCTGGTCAACCTCTCCACAGGCACCAACTTACCACATGCTTAATACCATCCACCTTGAAACATCAGGCTCTTGAAAATAGTTTTTCCTGCAGTTTCAACTTTAAACAGACAACACTGAATTACAAGTTATTATTTTCAAGAGCAAGAAGCAGCATATTTTGACCCTTTTACAGTTAAGGTACTTTTGCCTCTACCCTTCAAAAAGCACTCTGCATTGATTCAATTTAATAGCCATGGTATATTTATCGCCTGATTTGTATTTTTCTATTATATAAACAGCACTTTCTCCTGGAAAATGTCAGCCTAGGGGACATAATTTGAATTATAATATTTAAATTTTAAACTAAAAGGCTAGGCTCACTTAATTTAATCATCCTCTGAAAATGTTTTTATTATTTATCAAGGTATAATTGATATAGGGTTAGGAATAGAGGTAGGATTAGGGTCAGTTATATTAGATTCAGTTGTGCAACCTGATGGTTTGACTGTTGTGCATATTGTGAAGTGCTCACACATCCAGTTAATATCTGCCACTGACATAGTCACAATTTTTCCTTATGACCATCTCATGGTACATTTTCTCAAGGAGAAGAAAGTCACAATTACTGCAGTATCACAATTACTGTAGTACCCAGCAAGTTTGTATTCTTTCACTGTCACCATTTGTCTTCTCAATGTCTAAAACAATTTTAGATATTCCCAAGTTCCTTTTCCTGTTGTACCGGCGATACACAAAACTTGATTACATTCTGTTACAGTTCCAATTAAGTTAAACATAGATAACTTAAGCAGCTTATGTTATTTTTGGAGATGATGGAGAAAATAAGAGAGAGATTGAGAAGGTGAAGAAAACAGTACAAATTAGCAAAATGTAGACAATGAAAGCAAATCTATTCTCTTTAGACATGTACTTAAGCTGAAGATGTTATAGCTTCCTGAAGTTTAATTCAACGCATGGATTTCTTCATACTAGAGCTGCTTCTCTGTTAAGAAAATAAGATAGTCTTTGAATCATAGGTTTTTGGTTCTATTTAATTTTGTTATGAATTATGTTTAAAAGTATGATAAAATTATGCACTGCAACACTGGAATGATTTAAGTAGAAATTATTTAAATAACTGAATATAACAAATAATGTTGAATAAAAACAATGTCTAAACTAAAATATCCCAGGTACCATGCATTATTTAAGAGACTCAGTACTATATTTTAGAGAGTTAAAGTTTTTATTCCCTGAAAGATACCATGCTAAGGAAAGGCATGATTTGTCTCTCTGCATGTAGCATTTTGTTATGTACTCTCTAGCACTAATTAACTGACCTGTTTCCAAATCCTCAGTGATGAAATGTACAATTAATAGCCATGTAACCATGAAAATTGTTAAAATTTTTGTTCCATTTCTTTACGCATGTTGACCTAAAACTAACTATTCTAGTCCCTGAATCATGTAACTCAAATTATTAACTAACACACACACACACACACACAGTCACATGGCTGTGAATTGTACATTTCATCACTGAGGATTTGGAAACAGGTCAGTTAATTAGTGCTATCCTCAGCCACTGCAGCATGAGTTCAATCCAGGGAGCTGGTCCACATTGGCACAGCAGACCTAACTTGTCTCACCTGCTGCTCCCCTCAGCAGTTTATTTCAGTCAATCTGACTGTTCTTTTCCTCGGCTCTGCCTCTGGTGAATACTTCAAGCCCCCATACCTCTGGCCTGTAACCTAGTTCTTTTATGCATAAAAAAATATTTTTAAAAAATGAACAAGGGACTTACATAGACATTTTTTTCAAGGAAAACATACAAATGGCCAACACATAAATAAAAATGTGCTCAACATTACAAATCATCAAGGAAATGTAATTTAAAACTATGAGATACCACTTTATCTGTTAAATAGTTACTATCAAAAAACAAATGATAAATTTTATGACAATGTGGAGAAAAGTAAGCTTTGCACTTTGTTGGTGGGAATGTAAATTGGCACAGTCACAATGGAAAACAGTATGGAAGTTCCACAAAAAATTAAAAACAGACCTACCACACCATCCAGTGATCCCACTTATGAGTATATATCAGAAAATATATATCCAGAAAAGCTATCTGTACCCCAAGGTTTATTGGAATATTAGTCACATTATGGAAACAAACAAAATGCCCACAGATGAATGTAGAAAGAAAATATGTTATGTGTTTATGTGCATACACACACACATATATATGCAATGGAATATTATTTATATTCATTGAAAAGGAAACCCTGCCATTTGAGAGGAGGATAAACCAGGGAAATATTATGTTAATGAAATAAAACACACACACACACACACACAAAATCCTGATCTCACTTATATGTAAAATAATTTAAAAATATCTTAAGATACTAATAACAGAGAGTAGAGTAGAAGCAGAGGATGGGGGAAAGAGGAGATAAATAAAGGGCACAAACTTTCAGTTATAAGATGAATAAACTCAAGAGAGCTAATGCACAGCATATTAACTATGGCTAATAATGTGTGCTGTACACCATATAGATAATTGTAATTTTCAATTTGTCAAAAATCAATTAAAATAATATTCCATAACAAAATTATTCTTTTAAATTTCAGTGTTATTAAAACTATAGAAGAAGGCATGATTGCTGATAGTTGGTTTAAAAAAATGCAAACGGAATAGCTTACAACATGTTTTTAACAGTTCGGCAAATTGTGAAAGTGAGATGATGATTCTTATTGGGGAAATGAAACTCTCAGTTGTTTTAATACAGGAAAACTGAATCAAGAGGAAACTCAATAGACACAATATGGATTTTAAATTTAAGTTCCATATTAGAATGTGTGTTTTCTTTCATTTGGTCACAAATAGTCTAAATAATGTCATTAAATATTTATATTTACTACAGTACTCATTCTTTATTCAGATAAAGGCATGCTTTTTTAAAAATTTTTCCATTTATATTTCATTTAAATATATTGAAATATAACCATTTAGAAACTTCCTTTAGTATTTTCTCTTTTTTTAAAATACTTTTTTTTAAAAAAAATATTTATTTATGCATTTAGAGCTGGGCTACAGGCTAGAGGTGTGAGAGGTGAGAGGATCCACCAGAGACAGAGTGGGGAACAGAACAGGCCAACTGACTGAAACACACTGCTGAGGGGAGCAGCGGGTGAGGCAGGAGAGCTCCACCATGCCATGTGGGTCCCCTCCCTGGCCAGGGATCGAACTTGCATGCAGCCTATGCTTCACAATGTGATGGCATTCAACCCACTTCGCCATCAGGGAGGCCTTTTTTTTTTAGATTTATTTTTTTATTCATACAAGAACTGGGGTACAGGCCAGAATGTGAGGGGGTGAGAGGATCCAACCAGAGACAGAGTGGAGAACAGAACAGGCAGATTTGACTGAAATATACTGCTGAGGGGAACAGCGAGCAAGGCAGGAGAGGTCTGCTGTGCCATGTGGGTTACCTCCCTGGCCAGTGGCAGGAATTGAACTCGTGCTACAGCGGTTGTGGTTTGCTTCATAGTGCATTGCTTAACCCACTGCTCTACCAGGGTGGGCCCTTACCCTAGTATTTTCTAATAGAGTTCTAGATTCTCTTTGTTAAGAAATCTCTATGAAATATCTGAAGGTCAATGGACCTCACACAGAAATTTGAATGTAAACAGCCATGACACAGTACTCAGAATATCATAACCTACAAAATTCTTCAAAGTTTCTACGACTAAAATAGCATTGAAAACAGTCTTTTTCTTTTCCTTTCTTTTTCTTAGCATAAGACAATTTATCATATTGACAAGATATTTTCAGTTAGGATGAAGAATAAAAGGTAAAATATTACTTTCCAAATTTGTGTTCTCTAATTTCAAGGCAAAACAATGTAAGAAATATCACTAAATATTAAATATTATAAGTGAAAAAAACTAACTTTTAACATAACATTCTTAATTTTGCTCTATAAATAGAAACCTGGAAAATAATGGTTGAACACACTGAGTAATACCCCAAACGTATGTATACATTTCAGTAATTATTCAAAATAAATAATTCAAGAATATCCAGGAATAAAATTTTCAGGAGTGTGATTTAGCCCAGCTTGGGTCTTAGACCAGCAACATGGCTGCTGGAAGGTCCAAAATGACATTTCACAGATGTCCCTGTGGGTGTCCACAATGGCTGGAGGATTACTGGGAAGAAAGCTGATTTAATTAACTTAAAGAGTGTTTATGTTAGCACAGTTAAAAGTAATTCATCATTATAATAGGCACTGGAGGAACAAAGGGAAATCTGCCTTGGAAGAAGCCAATGATTTCCTGGGGATAGATTATAGTTCCTGGATCTTGCAAGAAGGATATGAAACTGACCATCACAAGGTTGAAAATACTTGGAAATCTAGTCAGAAGAGTAGCCCTCTAGGTGAATTCACTTTGTTGAGGATGGCTTTTTGTAGGATATTAGGCTTGAGATTCTCCTTGAACGATGCAGTTGTGGTTTTTTTTTTTTTGTTTGTTTGTTTGTTTGTTTTGGGGATTTTTTGTTTTTAAAGATAGGATTTTTAGGTGAGAGACAAAAAGAAAGAAAATTCTAAGATTTGGATAAGGTGTCACCTCCTCCTTTCCTGACTTCTACTAGTAGAATTAAAATCCCTTTCATATTCTCCCTTAATACATCTTATCTGTAGCATACACTGCCAAGTAATTAGTTAAGTTTTGTTTCCCTTCTTAACTGGTTGCTTTCTGAAGAAAGAGCAATGGTTTAGCTCTTAGTAACAGAAGAATGGAAGAAAGGGATGGGAAGAGAGGAAAATCAAAGGGTCAAGATTACTGAGACTTTGGTTGTGTGTGTAGTGGAATAATATGAGATTGTAGAGGTGTAAACCTATACCCCTAACGCATATACTGTAATGCAAATCAACATTACTTCAATAAATATAAGTTTAAAAAAAGAGAATTTTGTAATTATTCATTATCATTTTTGTTAAAGCAATAGTGCAGATATTATGTCTAAACTAATATAAAATTAAGGTATGGGAGTTAGATAAAGTTTTGCAAAGATATTATGCATTAATTTAAATACATGTTTGATTATTTCTCTTATTTTATAAACCCTCCATACAACACTTGAGCTTTTCTTTCCTTTCTTCCTAAAATTTATAATCAACCTTACATTTTACCTGTAAGAATATGATTTTTTTCAAACATATGTGAGGTGATTGCGGCAGTATTAAAGTAGCCACTATATACATCAGACAGTGGAAGATGGTAAAGGTCAGGGGATGAAACAGACAACAGAATAGCAAGTCCATTTAGCACTTTCTCTCATAAAGATTCATTATTCTTACCTAAATGCCACAAAAGGAAAAAAGGGAGGAAGGTGAACAGGAAGACAAATCAAGAGAAATAAAATGAAGATGACGTAATCACTTTAAAGTTGTATTTTATTGTTGCATGGAAACTTTAGTTATGAAATAATATTAAACTTTGCTTTTTCATTAATTTTCCTGAAACTTTCTGAAATCCCTCTTCTGGTTACATGTTCAAATACAAGTGGTTAATTGAAAATTTAATGTTGAGAACCTTTAAGATATAGATTTTTTTGTTCTTTTAGTTGAGTTGTCCTTTTAGTAAGTTCTTTATAGAAGATGATATATAAACTCACTAGAAGGAACAGATGATTTTATCCCTTTGTCTTATGAGAGATGCCTTAAGAGGACTGTCTGAACTATGAGATTTCTTTACATAAAAGACTTCTCACCTCTATTGGAAGTTCAAGGGTTGATTGAAACAAAGCAGCACTGGATAGCTAAGACCAAAAGCACCGATATATGGTTGATAAGTTTCATTATAGATATGTATTCAGCTAGAATTATTTTATGCTTTCAAAGGATATCCTTCAGCATATATTGATTAGGTCCTGAAATAAGTCTACTAGCTTGATTATATAGCTGCAAACAATTTGAAGTTCAAAACTAGTAGATAGCAAATGTCTTAATTCTTTCTGTTATGTCAATATTTTCTTCTCAGTTTTAATTCCATGTATTTTCTTTTATAAATATGGTACCTTTCATGTACAGTTTAATTTACTTTGTTAGTCCACAATTAAATCTCTCTCCCAGTTTCTTTGATGTAGTATTATCAAAACTGCATGTTCTTTTACACATATTACCAAGCTAGGTCAGTACATGGGATTTCAAAGATTCTCTTTTTACACTAAGATTTTTAACCTGTCCTCATAACTCAGTCTCTTTAATCCTAGGATTATCCTAGCTACAATTCCATGAATCTTTAAAGCATTACAGTATCTTTTTGCTATGTAACGAAAAGAACTAAGGTAGGGCTCCAATTAGGGCCTGACCCTTACGATGTGAAATTCAGCATTCAGCTCATTTATCTCACCCCTGCACATGGGCTGTGCATACACATTCACTATATAGGGCTGTGTCTCTGGTGGTATAGTTGGAGTTTTGTGACTCTAAACCATCAAAAGCATACCCCTATAGCTGCTTCTCACAAACTATATGAATTTCCAACATTGGGTTATCCGTAAATACTACATGATATAGACTTTCATATCTCAAATCCACCATTTTCATGAGCTTGAGTTTGTGTCTATTTTGACCTGGAAAATGCCCTCCTAAAAAGTTAACAACTACATTTGTCACTATCTTTTTATTTTATTTTTTTATTGGTTAACAAGAAATATGGAACCTGTGAGGCCAAGTATTATTCAGTTAGAACCTAATTACAGTGTGAATGTTAAATGATTAAGGCATAAATGACTATCTTGAGGTTTATATAAATAGAAAGAGGTAGGATTTTTTTAGTTCTCCAAACTGATAGAAAAAACTTAACCACAGTGTTAGTACGCTGGTATTTTTTTTTTCAGCATTTTAAAATATGTTGAGATGAATTAGTAATGTGTTAAATACTCACTTCTAGTCAGGATCTAGTCATGATTTATCTTAACTTGAAATACTAAAGTTAATTTGTTAAATACACAGATTTTATAAATTATAAGAAAATTGTTACTTTATTTCAATTATTCCTTTTTCAAGGAATTCAAAATAGCAAATTAGCTTTATCTTAAATAACCATACAGTTTTGGCTTCTATTAAGTGTTGTAACATTAACTACCTGGCATTTTTAAGGAACTAAAGTAAGTCCTGATCACTCAGAGCTACTGGGTACAAAATATAAAAATTTAAGTAGAAAAGAACATGAGGTTAATTACTTTTGCAAATAAAAGTCACAAGTAAATTCCTTGGGAAAAACTACATTGGTGTGGGCAGATTCCTGTGACATAGGCTCATAATATGTGGAAGTTATGCCATTTTATTTCTTAAACATTAGCAGTTTATTATGAACCTGGTCTAATTTATAAGCCTAATATTTTACTAAAATCTGCCAGGCTATTAGTTAACTATGAATACACATGTTCAAGCAGAGTAGTGTTGCAAATATAAAATAAATGGAAGCTCAATTGATAAAGGAAATATATTTTGCAATTTAAAATCTACTAGGAAAAGAATATATTAGATACATTTCAACAATTTTATGGAGCTCAGAAAAATATAATTTCAGATAATTCATTAAATATTTATGATTGTAAATAGTGAATACAAACTTTCATCCCTACTTTTTGTTTAAAAACCTTGCTATCAAGTGAAGAAAAATGCCTTCATTGTGTTATCGTTTTCATGTTCATAAGTTTGTGAAAATGATAAAATATTTATAAAGATAAAGTTAACTCTATAATTATAGAGCCCAAATATGAGTTACAACTTAGAGCATCTTTTTGTTTTTCCCTCATCTTATATATTTATAGAATATATAATTGATCTATATATCCTTTTTAATGTGTTTGTTTTTAAAATACTTATGTTTAAGAAAGTCACTATAAAATTTGTGAATTCCATTTTTAGAATCACTACTTATACTAGATAAAAATGATCCAACTATTAATTATTTCTACAGTTTTAAGACTTCCAGTTATGATAGAGAACATCAATATCCTTTGATTCAATCTGGTTATATTATCACTTGATCTTCAGTCATTGCCCAAGGGAATCAAAATGACTTTGGTATTCACCCACTTGACATAGATGTGCTTTGCAATCTTTTCTATGCAACTTGTAAATATCCATATAAATCATTTTAGTTATTCTAATTTCTTCCAGATATATATCGTTTTGTTACCTCTTTTTTCCTTATTTATCCTTCAGAAATTCTAATACCTTTATAAACTGAATCAGTATACATTGGAATAAACTTACAAATCCCTATTGTTTATTTATAGTAATTTCCAGCTGTCTTCTTGTCCTTCCCTTTTATTTATTTATTTATTTATTTATTTATTTATTTATTTATTTATTTATTTATTTATTTTTAATTTCCAAGTGTGTAGTTTGCCTTTATGGAAGGATTAAGTGCTGAGCTGGCAAGTTTATCAAATGTTGGTTACTCTTTTTCTAGGTTTACCCCCTATACACTGGAATGCAATTTTGCTAATGGACATCTTGTTTAAAAAATTATGAGATGCAGATGTCACTTCCAGCATATAGAAAGATACATAGTTACATATGCACACACAAACTCTGAGCATCACTCTTTGAAAATCTTACAGTTCTATGTGTTATAATTATTTCTAATATGTGAATATTTTCAAAAATTTACACCGTCTAGAATTACAAATTATTTTTGCATTAGCACAACAAACTCTCAGTGCACTTCTCATTATAGGTATGCCACACTTGACCCCTCTTCTCGAAAAATCCTTTTGAAAATATTCATTCTTTAATGCATACCATTCTTGGCAGGGGAATAAAAGTCTTATTAGGAGAAAGCATAATAATTTCTTTCCTTGTGGAAGCTCTTGAACAGTTAAAACTCATAACTTCATTTCCTGTGCCTCTGAGCTATACTATGTAGAAGTCAGTCCTGGTAAGTTATAATTAGACATGTAGGATAATTCTAATGATGTCTTACAACTGATGAAATCAGTTTCAGCCCTGTCTACCACCTGATTACCATGGAAACCATTGCTGGCCAACTGAGTAATTCTGATCAAAAGGAATTATTATTAATCCTCCTAGTATATGTTGGGTAGAGATTTGCACAGCTTTTGTTAAAGTTTCTTGTGGAGGCTGAAAGGTCCAGTAAGGGTAAATATTAATTCTTAATGTGCTGGAGAGCAAGAATGGCTTAGTCTCTGTGGGGCACAACTGGCTCTTGGTAAATCAGATATTAACAGATTATAGGATCAGCCTTGCACGACCCAGGGATTAGAGATAAACAGGTGAATTTGTAGAGGAGGAAAATAATTTCTACAGCTGACTTAACCAAGTCATTGCCTTGTCAAATTGGAGTTTAAACGAGACAAAAAGTGCAGAAATTTATTTTGCTGAATAACATGTATAATTTCCAAGGAGTAGAATGATGGAATTGAACATTTCTCTCCTTTGAATCATATTTATGACTATGAGATGTGGACATTACATTGCTTAAGGATTGTTTCTATATTTATATATGCACCTAGATATTTACAAAACGTATTGTGCATTTATAATCAAAATTGGCATAATTAATATTGCCAAAAACTGAAAATAAGTTCTTAATTTAAAGATTGATAATGTATCATGTAAAGATGAGGCAAAAGTCTTAAGTGTTTCATAATTGTTCAGTGTATTTCAAGACTAGAATAAATACATAGAAACCATGTTTATTATTATATTAATATTCTGTCCCTATTAGTTGTAACATTTTCTTGTCTTGCTAGTTGTTTACAATGAATATGAAGAATCTCAATATTAATAGTTATATGGAAATTCATTCATTCATACCAATAGAAATGCAAAACCCTGAAAAATGTCACAGTTTCATAAAACATTTTGTTAGGATTTAAAAGCTACATGTACCCTTTTTGTCCAAATAAAAGATTTTAAGTGAGATTGAAAAATATTTTAGCCTGTTGCCAAGAGGTGAATGAGCTTGTTTTGAAGTATTCATTGAGTATTTTTTTCTTAAATCTATTTTTTAAAAGAGCAGATTAAAATAAAGCAATACTTTCTAAATTATCTTGGTTAGCTCCGACTTTACATATTACCTAAAACAATTCATATCTCTTTTAATTTTCTGATATGTGTAGTTAGCCCCTTGCTTTGCTCTTCTTTTGGCATTCAGAAAGAGTCAGAGGGTTGAATTGGCACTTGTGCCATGTATTTTTGGCTTGCCCTGATGAAATGTGTTAATTTCTGCAGCTGTGTAAACTGAAAAAGGAAATATCATGTAGATATGCCTGGAATTAGAAACTACCATTTACACGTTTTGCTAACTTAATAAAGTTAATCATAAAGGCAAATTATATATATTTAACATGTATGTTTTTATATTTTTGTCAGTTGGCTATATCTTAAAAAACCTAAAAATAAATAGTATTATGATGAAGAAACATATACCACTATGTGATATGAGAGCCCAAATAGGTTCAAAATGCAATCGATTATTTATTACTAAATTAATTGTTTTACACTTATATATTAAAGCTTATACCAAGATGATATAGCTAGCTTAAAAAAAGGAAAATTTACTGGTTTAGGAAAATAGAATACTTATTAGTCTGGAATCTAAAATTTACTTGAATTGTTAAGATATTTTACATATATTAATTATCACAGTCTTTGAGATCATCCATTTACTTACTATCATAGATTTCTTTCATCAGATTATTTTTCAGTGAAAAGCATGTTAATCCATGATCTAATGAAAAAGTGAAAATTTTTGGAACATTTTCCAACTAATTAAAGATCTGATTTACAATAACTTTTGGCGAGAAACTTTTGTGGTTTTATATAAACCAGGAGACTATGAATGCACTTTCAAAGACCAGCATAGCTATTTTATGCTTACTATTATCCCATTCTTTTTAAGTGTACATTTATGTACTCTGGATATTCACCAGGGACCTTTCAGTGATCTCTAACCTTGTATTTATTTATTTTTCGTGCAACTATTACAAGGTATACAAAAATAGACAAGTGCTATGTGTAAAAGCCCATTTTGATTCAGTCATACTTTACCACTAGGTAAGAAGCCTTGCAGAATAAGGAGGTACTTAGAATCCATTTATGTGATTGGAAAACATAGCATGTAAACTCATGATGTAAATACAATCCAATCAAGTCATGTTGTCTAACATTCTGTTTATATTAAGAACACAATAGATTATTATTTTGTGGGTAATGGGATGCAAATTTTACTATCAGCATAGATAACCTGGTAGTTAGCTCTAATTTTAGGTTATATTAAAAATGGTTTTAACAATTATAATGAAAAAAACAAGATATTCTATAGTAAAGGAGAAATGTAGCACTGTCATAACCATGCAAAACTTTTCTCTTTTTTAGATATTTTTAGTGTTTTTCATTATTCACCAACTCTTACTCTCTTCCTTCTTAATTTTTTAAATGAAAGCTCTAATGAATTTAATAAAATATAAAGTAGTAAAGGATAAATGTAAAATAACTAGTTTAATAATGGTATTTTATTCTGAAGATTATTATTAGAAAGACAGTTTATTAGGTTTGGAATCTCCTGGTATATAGGCATAAGCTAATGAAATTAAACTACCCTATGTATGTATTCTTTGAAATATCTTTTTTAAAATTACTTAAGGAAAAACAATTCTGTTAAGCTGGAATAAACTATTTAATACCTATCTTGCTTGTCATACTTATATTCTGAAATTTAAAGCAATTTTTTGCTTCAATGTATTTTCAAGTAGTTTTCCCAATAATTTTCCTCCCCTGTTTCAATACATAGGAAACTTAAAAACAAAAACAAAAATAAAACAACCTCAGGCTCTTACATTTTCATTGCTTTGAGAATACAAAATTTATCTCTAGTGTTGGTAGATAATTTGTGAAAACATTGGCAATATTCAGACTAGTTAATGTAATTTGTCTGCCCATGCCTGTAGAGAAAGTGTTTCCTATGCCAGAGCTCTTACAGATAACACACTTCACTTGCTGGTGAAGTCACATCCAACGAGTGGTTTTAATGTTCTAGAGATGTAAATGGAGTGCATGGTAGAATGGCAATAAAAAAGCAATTTCATTTAGGAAAACTCATTTCTTAGTGTATATCCTGTGAAGGGATATTGTTTGATTAAAATAAAAGACATTAAAATTCAATAAAGACAGAACAATCTTGGTTGAGGAAGTTGAGCCATTTTAAAGTTAATTATGCTTGTGGTTAATCTTGTGACTGTATAGCTGATATATGTGATACAAAATCTGTGTGTTTCTATGAAATCATATCTTGAAAACATGATGAGTAAAATCTATTTTGGGCTCATTGTAGAACCAAGGAGGAAAAATAGGAGAAAATGGCTTTGGTGGTAAAATACATCTGAACTGGTGTGACCCTCTATACCGAAATAATTTTCAGTGTTATAAAACCAATACTATCCCTATAAAAAAACACAATTTTTAAAATAATTATAAAAAACAAAGAAAAAAGAATATTAGCACATGATTACCAAAAAAAATTTTACAAATAGTGTTCTATTAGATTCACTTGTGAAATATTTGCAATAATCAAAGAAGAAATTCAACAATAATTATTAAACAGGTTGTCCAAGATCCTGTCTGAATCTCCAGTCTTCCTATTTGTTACTTCCTTGATATTGAACTTGACTTTACACCTTTCTTAAATTACCATTTTTAAAAATAAATTGGCACTAATGATATCAGTTACACATATATATATTTACATATATGTATATATACACATCATATTGCAAAGAATACAGAAGTATCATATAGATTATACAATTTTAATACTAGTTTAAAATAAAAAAAATAATAGTTTAAAATATAAATTGTAGTTGTAGTATTTATAAATGAAATAGTTAATACAGAGACTGATTTTATACTTTAGTCTTAGGTGAAAAATTTACAAAGCATTTTCATATTTCAAGCACAAGTTGATAATAAATTAAGCAATGACTTAATTTCATTTGACAGTGGTTTTGACAGCAGTTTTCCCTATAAATAAAACTCACAGTGACTTCAGCATTTAGCATGTGTTCTTCATGATCAAACAAAAAAAAAGATGTGTAAGGAAATTTTATGACTTTTATGATTAAAATGTAATCGTCGTTGCATTGACTTAGTCGGTCTGCTTATAGCATATGGAAATACTGACTATAATCATCTGATGGAAAGCCTTACATCATATGAAGAGATAATTACTTTCTATGTTGTGTTTAGTACAAAGAATAACTTTTCAATTATGCATTTTATGTTGTGATATATATATATATACACACTTCAAAGTAAACCTCAATTTGCTTAGCAAATGTAAACTTGAGAAATTAAGGATAAAGTCTCAGTTCCCATAGACTTACGTATAGATATTAGGTCATGGAATGAAATGTTGAAAATAATATCTGCCAAACTTTTACTAACTAGCACAATATAGTTGTGGCATCTATTATGAAGATATACAAAAAGACAAATCTCATTAAAGCCTCAGACAATGTCAAAGGAAGAAATGTGAACTAAAAGGAATATATATATATATATATATATATATTTATAAGAGGCCTTGAAACCTAATACCATAAATAAATGTATGAATCAATAGCATGAAAAGCTTTTACTTTAGAGGATAAGCCTTAACTAGGATTTCTTAATGAAAACACAGCAATGGAAGTACCAGTTATAGAATTCTCACTTTATAGATCTAACTCTAAATCTAGATAGTCACATGGAGTACTACTCAGCTATAAAAAAGGTGAACTATATTCATTTGCAATAATGTGGAGGGGGAGATAATGCTAATTGAAACAAAGTCAAAAGAAGAAAAAGACAAAAACTGGGTGGTTTAACTGCTGTGTGGAACATAGAGTAACAGAATAGAGATTCAGACAGAACCAAGCCATTAACAAACCCTTGATGGCTGACTGTAAAACTGAAGCACCAAAAGGAGAGGGTGGCTAGATGTGAGCCCAGTGGAGCACTTGGGGTATTATTGAGGTTTTAAAGGTGGGCATAGTATGAAAACATGCATTTATCCAGGTTTGAAGTTCTAACAGCTAAAACAAATATAATGACAAAAACCAACTTTACATCATTAAACATACTTGGAAGAAGGAAAAAATAAAATAGGCCATGGACATTAATAGTCACCTCACCAAAGGAGAGCTATAGATGACAAATGAGCATATGAAGAGAAAACCCACACCATATTTCATCAGAGAAATACACCTTAAAAATAACTATGATATGACTACACTCATATTAAAATAGCCAAAATCCAGATTGCTGACAACGCCAAATGCTCACAAGAATGTGGAGCAGAGGAAACTTCATTTATTGCCACTTAGAATGCAAAAATCATATAACCATTTTGGAAGGCAGAGTGACAAAACTATATGTACTTTTACCATAGGAGCCAGCAATCATGTTCCCTGCTATTTATCCAAATTAGTTGAAAACAAGTTCAGACAAAAACCTACACACAGTTAGTTGTATGACATTCATAAAAAATTATTAAAACTGTTAAAATCCCAAATAAGGGGAAATTCTTAAAAGTTCCCAGATGATAAAAATAATATGCAGCCATTAAAAGAGCAATAAGATAATAGCTGATTTCTGGATAGAAATAGAATGTGATTATTGAACTACTACATGATAGAGTAAGTTTTCATTATCAACATTTTCTTCATTATTACTATACTTTTAAATCCTACAAACATTATAGAACCGATCTGTCAGTGCCAAAAAAATATTTATATGAATTAAATGAAATCAACTGTCATTACCGTTTGACCCTAGAATTCTGTATTGATTCAAATAAGCAATCAGCAATCATTTAGCATTCCTTTCCTTATCAGAGCTTCAATATGTGTGATGCATACTACGAATCCCTAATTTGACCTAATAAAATTAAGTTTCCCTAATATTGTATTAAAGTGTCCAAGAGCTTGAAAAAAACTTTAATAAAGTGTAACAGGTAAATAAAAGTACACGTAAGGTTACTTTAACAGACTGAACACAACCATATAAGCAAGCCCCCAAATCAAGAAACAGACCATTGTCTATATCTTGAATTCTTCAGAGGGCGTTCTTCCAGATCCTTTTTAGTACACGTATTTTGGTGAGCATATGTATGGAATTATTTTAGATATATACATAGGAATGGAATTGTGGGGCATAAGACATGTATTTTTTTTTTTTTCAGTTTTAGCACGTACATCCAAGCCAAGCAGTATTCCAAAGTTTTTATGCCAGTTTACACTCCCACCCACAGTGCATGAGACTTCTGGATGCGCCACATTCTTTCCAATAGTTTTTGTTGTTGTTCATTTCTTTTGTTAGTTTGTTTTTACAATTTAGCCATTCTGCTGGCATGCAAATTGTTTCATTATGATTTTAGTTATATATTGTGATGTCTAATATTATAAGACAAAATTTCAGCCATTAATTTTCTGATTTATAAGAATCTCACTCATGTTTCTTTGTTTTTCTGTTTATTTGCAAAGTATTATTTGAAATTTTTAAACTGGTTTTGTTTTCTTCCCTGTTTTCAACAAGATAAGGATGAATGTAAGAATTATCCATGAGGTGCTATCTGTATCATAGATTCTAACTCTTTTGTCATAAAGTAAAAATAGGTTCCTGATCCATTTAATCATTTCCTTGAGTGTCCACCAAAGAGAATCAGATATTGTGTCCTATCATCTAATCTTGGCAGAAAAACATTATTGTTAGGATTTTTTTTCCTGCAATTTATAGATTGTGTAGAGTCTAAGGAAATGTTCATTTTTTGAAAATCAAACATAATTTTGTGTGAAAACTGCTCATGAAGCTGTGTCCTAATTGTTTTTGACTTCAAAAGATATTGCAATCATATGCTATGTATGACACAATATTTAAAGGAATAGAAATTTAAACTGTATTATCTTTTGTCAACAGTAATGGAAACAATTGAAATTAAAAACAGTCTAGATTTTCAAAATCAACTGAATAAGGAAAAATATATCTCACAGGAAAAGTAAGTATAATATGCTGTGTTCAGAAAATATATTCAAAACACAAAGGAAGTATAATTGAATAATCCCGAAACAAAGCTGGATAAACCAGAGTTATTTTGGGGACCACAGATTAAAAATTAAAGCATTGAGTAATCTCCAACATTGCCAAGATTATGTAACACTCCCTACCTTTAATTAAAGTTAAAACAATAGTGAGTCATAAATCAAACATACAAAAAATTTAAAAATGAAGTTTATTTTATGGCTACTAAGTAATGAACTTTAATGTATCAAATTATTTGGGAAAATAATGCCCCAGTTTTGCTGACGTGTTAAGATATGTGAATCATAAGAATAAACAGGAGAGTCTCTGATATTTGGGGCCACAGATAATATTAAAAAGTTAGAGTACTTAGAAAGAACTATTTCTTCTCCCAGTTATTGGTTCCCATTATAATCTCCAAGCATGGATTTGCCTTTAGCTATGGGATCCCTATACAGGATTTATTTTTTTAAGCTTTTCAACTTTTTGTTAATATCATTTAAGCCATGTTTTAGAGTTCAACAGTAAAGATAAGATTTTAATATTTGTAGGTAATATATAGTATCTCTAGTCTCCATTTTGTTTTAATAAATTCAGTTTTAATAATAATATGTGAAAGTATTTTGTTATACATAATATTAAAGTTTTAGTTTATGAATAAACATAAAATTAGTTCATCTTAGTAAAGTTATTATAAAATTATCATCACTGCTTTAGCATATTAGTGACAATCATGCACCAAGTTAGCTCATGCTAAGAAAGCAATCAGTATGCTACCCATGTAAATGCTATGACAAAAGTTTCATTTTGAATTACCAACTTTGATAAAACTGCAGTTGTTTCCATTTAATAACTGACTGATATTCTCTGGCATATGTTAATATCCACTATGGACATGACCATTGGGGAGTTGTGTATCCTGTTTTGCTTTTTTCCAAAAGAATTTCCACTTGAAAGGCACACCAATTTACAGTTTTATTTAATTATTTAATTTCAAATAGTCATTAATTTTACCAGCTATTTTCTGGGAATTAATGCCATCATTTTCTTCAACACATTATGTAATAAATCGATTGAAAAAAGTTTTCCCAGTCCATATAATTAATTCCTTTGTACTCTTGTTATCTTCCTAGAATGACCTTCTCTATTTATGATTTCCAGTCAAATCATACTTCTAATACCACAAAGGCATATTCTTGGAACATTCCCCTAGCACATTGTCTTTTACACTCCATTAGCATATTTACATTGTTATTGAAATATTTTATACATCATTCTTTTTTAAGACTCAGAATATAATGCCTATATTACTAGTAGTATCATTAGCATACAATAGAAACTTTCACAAATGTTTTTGTTAATAAATGAATTCATGAATGAATATGTTACAGTTCAGAAATGGAAAATAGTTTACAAATGAAGCAAAAAGTTTGGACATTATTTCCATTTAAACACATGCCATTTTAAACCTATGTGTAGTCTAAATTCATGCAAATATTTTTAAATGATGACAATTCTGACTACATTTTTCAATTTCCTTGACATTCATACTTTTATCTTTTCAATAAATATTAATCAAATATTGAATGTTGTACACTGAATACTACTAATAATTTAGTATGAAATTATCTGCTTTACCTTATGTTAGTTAGGGAAAACAAAACATAAACAAATTAATATATTACATTTAATGTCAACCGAAGCAATGCACAGCCCCGTTGATTAAGTTTAAAGGACACTTCATTTGAAAACTTACCTTCTAAGGATTGCAATTCAATTGAGAATAAGAACAATTATTCCTTAAAATACTGTGTTTTGTGTGTAAAATCTAGGATGATATGCTCTGGCATATGTTAATATCCACTATGGACATGACATTGGGGAGTTGTGTATCCTGTTTTGCTTTTTTCCAAATAAATTTCCACTTGAAAGGCACACTGATTTAAAGTTTTATTTAATATACTTGTATGAAACCAATGTTAAAACTGTATTTTTAATACCCAGCATATCAATACATAGAGTGGCAAACTTAAAATCATTTAATAATAATTGTAATACAATTAATTATACTCATTTTCTCAGCTACTGCAAATCAATTAAGAGATACAGTTAATATGAAAGTATACATGTATTAAGATGGATGCTCAGAAAAGGATCCATACTGGTAGCTTATAAAATGTTCATATTACCAGACAGACTTTAGTCTCTGATCTCTAGATTTGTTTAAGAAATAGATAAATATCTTGAAAAATAAAGGAGTTTTCATTCATTCCGAGTTACATGTTAATTAAAGTAATTTTTATGAGAACATTTTTGTATGTTAAGGTTAGTTAGACTTAAAAAACTGATGAAAATAAGGGAAGAGTAATTGCTTTCTAATCACAAATAAAAATTTTGAAACTCCAAAGGCATTGAAATTAAACTAATAGTTACCATTCATTCTTTTAATTAACATTTGGCAAGCTTGCTAGTGCAACTTAGTCTGATATAATTTAGTTGATGAAAATTCTAATTGACATTTAATAAGTGTGTTGATTAAAATATATGTTGCTTTGTCTTCCATTTCAAATGACAATTACCTGCTTAAACATCCCTTTCATTTAACAGATTAATAAGAATAATAGAATTTTAATATTCTTCTGGCCCCTAGACTGTTATTTATGTGGTTTATACACTATAGGATTTTCCCAAAGCATATTTTATTTCCTTGTAGTAAATTAGGCATCTTCCTAAGGACACTGAGCCCTGTTTTCCCGATGTGCACAACCTATGCCCTGGGAGTAATTGAAGCACACTGGGAATTGTCTGAACTTGTGCAGGTCTTTGGGGGTACTGTTTAATAAGTACTACTTAGCCTAAATGGTATCCGCCATTCCTTCCTCATTCTAAACGTGTCTCTGGGTTTTCTAGCCACTATTTATAATTTTGCCTTTTTACTTTATATCATATCTTTAATCCCGTTTACTTATGAGAGATATATGTAGTGGATCAGTGACTGTTAATAGTGAAAAGTTCTCAACAACTGAGAAAGGCCGGATCCAGTGTAGGACTTTCTCCTTTTATCTCCATTAACTTCACTTTCCTTGATCCAGCACCTTTTCCTACATTCTTATTTTCTATATAGATTGATGAAAATGGATAGTTTTCTTACCACACTCATTAGTCATTTCTCTTATAACCTGTATATCTCTTCCTGCCACACTCATTTTCAAAGAGAACTGTCCAACTTGCCTTAATGACAAATCATTAGTTGTTCTAATTTTATTTAATATCTAGTAATCCAATAGCTTTCATGAAAAGGAATATCATTTAAGGATCTCAAGGGTATTAAATTTACAGTAAAAATGATGAAGAATTAATATTTACTTTCAAAACATATAAGCTCTACTTCCCTAAGATAAATTACCTCAGATCTCTGACATCATATTGTCAGAAATTCCCAGAGATAGTTTTAAGCAGCTTTCTTATATTCTTTCAAACCTGATACTATAGTGCTGTCAATGCTTGGTATTACATTTTATTCGAGTTCTATGTAACCAAAGCTTACCTAAATATAAACATTTGGACAATGAATATCATATATTTTACTTGCTAACATTTTCTTATACAATAGCAAATGAACAGGAATAATGCATTTAAATAACTTTTGCTTAAATGGCAAAGAAAGTATACAGAAGAAACAAATTAACCATCAATATCATTAAAAATACAACCAACATATTTTTCCATTTGAAACATCTTCCTACAAACTATTTGAAATATATACTAACTTGAGTATAATAAATATTATCATTAATAATCAAAACCATGAATGTTAGAAATCTTCTAACTTAATTGACTTGTTATTCCACTTGTTTCAATAGTCTATGAAACCACATCAGAAAAAATGATGAGACACAAATACTAATGAATCTCAGAAGTCATTAAAAAGCAATTGTCTGTGTTCTTGCATAGGTTTTCTTTTTAAAGTCTCCTTTGATATCACCAATGCTATTTAAATAACCACTTTATCTGTTTGTGGGTGTTCTGGCTTGTAAATATAAGGTATTGACCTGAAAGTCTTTCAGTTCTACTCTGATCTTAATAAAATTGAGTCAACCCATATTGTTAAACACTTGATTGTTTATATTATAAAGTTAAAAAGTGGTATTTGGGTAGTAATGTAGAAGACTCTTCCAAATATCTGTTAATGTTAGAATGATGCATATCCTTTTGTTACAAGACAATCACATTGTGAAATGGGTTGGCCTGAGTTGGATTCTCACCCATCAGCTTAAGGAGTCTTATAATGAGACTCAACTTCAGGCACACACAGAAAAAGGTTAACAAAGAGATTATTTATAAAAATGGGAAATGAAAAGAATAATAACCCAGAGAGAAAGTGATAGGTAGATATTGGTGAATATGTCCTACCAGTTCCGCTGAGCTGAGATCACAATAGTATGCTGAAAGCTGGTGAAAAACCAACACTCCAGGCCTATATATGTTTGGTTTTATACCAAGCCTGGCTGCTTAACAACACCCCGAGCTCCCAGCAATCCTCCCTTTGGTGGTGAAGATATTATGGGATTTGCAGCCCTTGGTGCCTTGGATCTCTTTGGCCTGGGGTAAGTGTGTAGTCCATAAAACCTGAGTTTGTGGAGTTCCTTCAGGCTATCCTCTCCCACCAGCACTTTGTGAACTTTCAATTCAAACTATATTGTTGATAATTCAACACAAATAGTGAACACTTTGAGCAGGATAATGAAGCACTGTGGGGAAACAAGATTCCATCTCACCTCTTCCATATATAAGTTTTGAGTTCTCAATGATTTATAATATTTAAACTGTTTGTATGTCAATTGCTTATTTTGTAAAATTGAAATATTATATAAATATATATCATAGCATTAAAACAATGATTGAATTTATATATGTAGGGTACATTGTTTTGTTCCTTAAATGTGGACACATTTTAACATTTTTATTTGTGATTCAAAAATAAATTTGAATTTTCTTTGTGAATTAGAATATGTAGTGTTAAGACTTTCTAAACCATTATAGACATAGAATTGTGCTTAGTGGAAAATTTTTCTTCCGATTCCCTTGGACCTACATACATAAACTATTATCTATTTTTTTTACAAAGGTCATCAGTAAGATGTACAGATATTACGCAGGCAAAGTGTTTAAAAATTCTCATGCAAAGATATGAGTTAAGGTGTGCCCCACAGACACACTATAGACTTACAAATTTATTGGTAAATATTTGATTTGCCATACTCAGTCTTCTTATGCCATCTCAAAGGTCCTTATGATTTGAAAATTAACAGTTCAAATTCCTGTCCAACTTTGAGAGAAAAGGTTCTCTTATGCCATACACCATACCCTTTGTGCCTTTGCTGCTCTTTGTATTGGCCACCATTGCAGACATTGTCACAGTGCATTTCAAATGATTGTATACACGTGTGGTTCCTTTCAGTTCAGTATATTTAGCAATGATCCAAGACTCTGCTATGTGTCAGTGATAAAATTAATTGAAGATATTTAGAGCAACTCCACAGTCAATAGCATGGTGAGGAATTAGGAATTAAACCTTAAGATCAGGATCCAGTCACTAAATCATTGTTCTTAGATACTCATACAGAGTCAACACCTGGTTTCTACTCTGTAAGTGTTCGCTAAACAAATAAATGAATCCACTATATTATTGCCTTACTGGAAGGGCTTAACAGCATCTTTAAAAATGCATCCCCTACTCTCCCTCACAGAATACTTTCAGCCAAGATTTGCAGCTGTGAGAAAAATAGAAGAGCTAGTTTCTCTCATTCTTACTCTACATTTAGCCATTCTATTTGTATTATGTCCCAAACTTATTATATTTATTGATGTACAAATATATTCTTGATACATTTAGTGAGAGAATTAGGTTAGAATGAGATGAGATGTATATCATGATCCCAATTTTAAATAATATATGACTGTATCTATCACTAGTAAAAACATAGGTGGCTATAAACCAGAATGCCTTGAGTACTTGTCAGTGTGTGATTGAATTAAGAATAATCTTTATTTCTCTTAATGTTTGTAGTCAACATATATTACTTTTGTAAACAGGAGAAAATGAGTATTTTAAAAACAGAAAGGTAACTGCCTAGAAACAGAATATAAAATTGCCAAGCCCTCTGGATTTGAGACCATCTACATAAAGACAACACTTTTACCCCCTGACACATACCTTCTGGGTAAAGGGGATAATAAATGAAGGTATTTTTGCTTTGTCTCATTAGCATTTGCACTCACATTAGTAGACTCTGTAATGCAAGGATGAGCTCAATTATAACTTGCTAACTTCACCACTGGTGCTAATGTCTTTAAGAAATCATCCTTGACAATCAACAGCAATCACTGCTATTCACCGGTCTGCTGGTTATTCTCACCAGTTGACCTCAGTCTTAAAAACTTTTAAAATAACGAGGGAACTTTTTCTTCATCTTCTTTAGCTGTATACCATTGTTCTGTGTCCTTCCATCTTCTGACATTATGAATGATGTCCTTCCCTTAGTCACACGGTTACCTTGAAGATATTTATAGACCAAATTCAGATCCCTCTGAGGGAGTGCTTCAGTTTGCAGTCTTCAAGCTCAGTGTTTTGTATCCTCCAACTCTCCTTTTATAACATATTTATTCTGGCAAAAATGTTCTGTATTAGGATTTTTTTTCTCACATAGACTTCTCATCTTTATGTATTAAAAAAATTAAAAATAATTTTAAAAAATCAAGTCACACCAGGAGATTTTTGTAAACATAGTCATCATTATATTTTACATAATTTCTCCTCCTTCCTACTAATATTGCTTGTTCTTCAGAAAATGACATTGGCATATTTCTCCTAGTGCACTAAAGTCTTTTGTATACATTTCTTTAAAATTGTTTTTTCAGAGATGTCATTCTTCAAATGCCTTCTTTACCTGGAGTTTGAAGAATAATCTTATATCTTGCTAAATTGCAGTTGTGTCAGAGTGAATTTTCCTGTATAAACACATTTTACCACAAAGCAAATAGGATGCAGTGTGTTCTTTTTTATTTCAGATCACTATTATAAAACTGCATGCTCTAGAACTAATTTAATCATATACAAGCAACAATGAAACTCAGACCTCATTCCTCTCTCAAATCTTTCTTTTATACTAAAGTCCTATTTCATGCCATGAGAATACTACCATTAATACACTTAATGTTTGATTATTAAAGTATCTATAAATTTATATTATTTTTATATATTATATTTATATTTATATTATTTTACTTTTGTAATATTAACCATCTCATCTTAAAAGTTGAAAATATCCATAGCTGTCTTGTGTGAGCTAACTAATGCTATGTTTTATTTAATTAAAATTATTGATAGGGAATTATCCTGGAGTTAATCCAACTCCATTATTAATCCTAGATCTCTCATATACTCAGTAACTGAGCATATATAGCATTCAGTTCTTGTAGTGACCCTATAAAAATTCCTCCTGGGTTTACAAATGAGAATGTTAAGGCCAAAAAAAAATTACCTTGCCTGAATAGATATTAGAAATCTATTGTCTTCTGCATTTTACTAATAATATTTATTAATGGAAAGATGACCCAATTTCAATATGTGACCAAAAGAAATACAGATTACAACAATAATATATGCATCATATATGTATTTTTCCTTGCAAGTATCTCAATCCAATCTTACGGGACTGTCAATCAAGCTGACAGTACAAATTTTAACAATCATTGTACACATCTTCTGCAAAAATACAGATTGATCATTAAGAGTTTGATTATATATTCAATATAGCATTTATTAACCTAAAAGAAGATTTCCTGACATTTCTATATTTGTTGGTTGTGATATTTATCCTATTCTTTATCATTAGATATAAAAAAAATCTTAGAGATGATTCTTCATCTCTTTTAAAGAAAGGTGTGCAAAAGTTCCATTGAACTTTTCCAACCGCAGCAAAAGAAAGGATCCTCAAAATGCTTCTACTCATAGCCCAATGTAATTTCTTTAGATAAAATACTTTTATAATCAAGAAGAGAGCTTATGTAATAATGTTTGATTACTCGTTAATACTAGTTTTCTGGTTATATCACTTAGACATACTGAGCTTGGCATTACTTATATAACTGAGCTTGGTTAATTTCTTTCATTATCACTGTAAAACATTTATTGAGAATGATTATTAATTGTGATTATTGAGCTACTGCAAATAAGATACATAAGATGGAATACCTAATCCCAAAGACCCCCAAATTTTCTTAAAAGGAAAACATGTCTGAAATCCAAAGTATAACTCAGTGAAGTCGATGCAACTATGTGTAGTTTATTCACAAGACTAGCTTATTTTTTGCTTAATCCTTGATTAAATTTTCATTAAAAAGTGAAGACTAAGGATAGCTGAAAAGTTTAGTTTTCCATTCTGAATATTTTCATTCCATAAAGAAAGACATTCTGTGAAGATGAGATTCAAATAGAAGTGGGGTAGTTGCCCAGATTTTATCTCTGGGTTCTTGACTTCAAAGTTAAAATTATGAAAATAGCAAACATTTATGTCTGGGACTAATACAACATATTAATCTAAGTAAACCACAGAGTTTCTAGTTTGCCACACATGAGATTCAATGGTTTTGAAAAGGCATTCATTCATAGAATAATAAATGCAAATAATGAAAGAAAATGAAGAATACTCTATCAATATATCAAACAATGAAACAGACATCTATCCATTCTGTCAATGTATATGCAGGTAAGATGCACTGGGGGTAAATAAAGATCCTGCAGCTAGGATTGAACTCTTATGATATAATTAAGCTTTGTATTGAGATATATTTAACAGACAATTTAAAAATATTCCTCATAGGTTTATGCATATATTAATAATTTTTAAAAATTAGAAACGAGAAGTTTTGAGTCTTATTTTTTTCAAATGGAAGGCTATTATGGCTCTTCAGAGCAACAGTGTGAAATGGTGATGTTGACACTGGAGTTAAAACTTACTACTTTTTTTTGTTTTTCCTTCTTTCTAATATGCCATAAAAATGACAGCACATAGGTCAGTAATTTCAAATTCAAATATAAAATCAGAAATGATAAAATATATTAGACAGTAATTACTCTAATATAAGATGCTGTTACAAATACTCTAATTATAATGCATGTTTAGGATATTTTTAATGTGAAATTAGTACATTTATTTTATAAAAGAAAGATATCCATTTTTTAATATTAAAGGAACTATTAGTAAAATTTCATATTTTATTTAACTTTGGTAATTTTATGTTAAAATGATAATAAAGTATGCAGAAGATGACTTAGTAGATGCTTACACTTAATGCCAAATAATTTCAATTGTTAAAATATTTATGATTTGGCACCATTATGTTTAGCTTCTATATATTTTCTATTAACATTTTCCTACTACCTGCTGAATAGACTAAAGTATCTGTGTGACCTATCTGTCCCACTATTTCATAATCTATATTTAATGCAATCTAAGATATTTTTTACTTCCAACTTTTCATTTCCTGTATGGGATACCAGTCCTGATCATTTTCAACCAGTGCAACATTATGTCATGATGGATATATTTACAATTAATTGCACTATAAGTTATTTTTCATTAATTACATTTTAGATGGATGTCTTCATTTAATGTTGCTGATGAGATATTGGAGATTAGATTTCTTAATGAGCTTCAAGGGTCATCCTTTCTTCTTCAACAGAGAACATATTTTACTATACTTTTCATAGGACACTATTTTTTGGCTTACCAGAAACAGATGTCCAAATTCATCCAATTTATGATGAATACGCATTATAACCTTAATGGTTTTATATAAAAAATCACTTCCCAAAATGTTTGACCTTTACATACACAGGGTAAAATATTGTATAGGTAATTATGTGACCTGAACAGATATCTACCCAACTCTTTCTTCCATTTCATGCAACTTGTTTTGGACATTTCTAGATTTTCATTGAAGTAATCTTGACTTATATTATTTCATAGGTTTCAGGTGTATAGTATTATAATTTGGCATTTATATGTACTACATTAGAATCAACATCAAATGTTCAGTTTCCATCCCCCACCACACAATTGACTTCATTCACCCAATTTATTTTATAAGAGGACTAGAAGAGAGACACATAACAAGTAATTTTTTATTCATTTTCTGGAAATGGATAAATTTTGTAGCAACTGTGGTAGATTTTCTTACCCTAAAATATAAACATAATCATATTTAAGTATATAGGAAGATTAAGTAAAAATCCTACAACTTATTAGCTATATTTTAATTTTATTCTTTTTTTATTGGCAAAACAAGATGAATTAAGTCATATACTAAAACACTGTAGGAAGTCACTAAATCTAAATTATATGTCTATAGCATTTTTAAATGTTACAACTTCTAAAGTCCTTAGAAACATAAAGTTGAATATGGCCCAAGTTGTCAAAACTTAATTATCTTTAGATGTAATGTTTTCACAAAGCTCTATTTTTTAAAAGATGTATTTATTTATGCATACAAGAGCTGGGGTACAGGCCAGAGTCCAGGTTGGTGAGAGGAGTCACCAGAGACAGAGTGGGGAGCAGAACAGGCAGATTGAAACACACTGCTGAGGGGAGCAGTGGGCAAGGCAGGAGAGGTCTGCTGTGCCATGTGGGTCCCCTCCCTGGCCAGCAGCAGGGATCGAACTGGTGCTGCAGAGGCTGTGGTTTGTTTCATAGTGCATTGCTTAACCCACTGTGCCACCAGGGAGGTAAGCTCTTTAAACAGGATGAAAGATCGTGTGCTATTTGGTTGATAGTGGAATATATTCAGAGATCTTAGACATCATGTTTATCCCTTTGAGTTAACAGCAAAAGTTAAAATGATGAACATAAGAGAACCTTAGAGGTTTGACTTTTCATTCCAAATAATAATGTGCATTAAAATATTAGCATTGCATTTGTTGTCATGTGACTGTCCTGGTGTTAAAACATCCTTTTCTTTATCAAATGAACCCTGACTGTATGTGTTGCATTTAGGTATAATTGCAAGTAGACAGATACATTTTCCAGGGAACTGTTCCTCTTTTTTCAAGTATTACATCAGTAACTCAAGGTTGGCTAGTATAAACCTACGCTAAAATTTTGCAAGATAATCTTACATGGATTTAGTCCTTCTCTTTTTATCTGCAAACACCCAAGATTTATTCAAAGGAAAATTAAATAAATTGATTAATCTTATATATTTTTTCTTTCTATTGTTTCTTACTTTTGTATATATGTGTTTGGGTAGTCTAAACCTTTGGTCAGTGTACAAGGAAACTGGTAATATGGTCCTTTTGGATAAGTGTGAACACTGCTGCAAAATAAGCAGTGTTGTCATCTCATGTACAGAATTTTATTTAATTTATATTAGGTTTACATTTCTGGTCTGTTGTTCCAGTAGAAGATAAAGTCTATGGGTTAGAGGATATCATCTACACAGATTATGTGATGCTTATACTCTTTCTGTTCTACTCCCAAGTGGTCGTTCATATTATGTTTGAGAATTCCAGGGAAAGGACTAATCCTTCCTTTGAAGAAACTTGATTTTAGGATTACCCAGATGAAATTTTATTTTTAATTGAGCAAAAGTTTGTCTTATCATCTCACATACTTTTCCAACTCAGGATCACATAGAAGAAATGTTTCTTATCCACATTATAGTATTTTAAGTATTTGATGTCACTTCTTTGTTTGTTATGCACATCTCCTCCTGATATTGTATTAAATTCCTACAGTTTCTCATAAAGTGTCTCATGAAAACTTCTCCTTTTTGTCTTTTTCCCACTCTGAGCTAAGCACAATAATCTTAGTAGTTTCTGATACAAGCAGAACAGAAGCTAAGCTATCAACTTCATCATCGCAGATAAATACTAAATGTGAAGCTTGTTAAACATGTTGCCTCTGCCACCCACACCACATATCTGTTGAGTTTCCTGTGTTCTGTGATTGATAACTACATAAACGATTACTCCCTCCTGCAAATATGATTGCCAAAGTGGGTAAAAAGATGCAGTCCAGGGAAATGTACACTGAAAATCTGGTTTCTGTAAATAACATTCTGTCTTAGGGCAGTAGGCACCCTAATTTTAGAAAAATTTTAATTAGTTATTTAGAAGACATAGGGATTTTATGACATATAAAGGTATTCTGCCAAGTTGGTAAACTTTTGAGGAACTGAATATGATCTATCTGGGACATATGAACTGTTGGATGTTATCCTCTTTCAACTTTGATTCCCATTGTAGAAGGAGAAGGTGATTTCAGAATTCTCAGATCATAGTGCTTTCAGAATGTCAGAAAACCAAAAAGATTGAATTCCATATTCCATGGTAATTCATTAGAAAAAAGAACCCTCTCCATTGTAATAAAATAGCAATATCTATTAAAACAGCTTGGAATTTACTGAAGCAATAACACTTCAAATTTAGTAAAGAGGCAATCCCCTGGCTTCACATCTGTTAACATTTTCACTGTAGTCTAAATTTCAAAGGGAAACCAATAAAATTTCTCGCAGTAATCAGGAAATATTCTGAAGAACAACCAAAATTTAAAAGAACTATGTAGCTTCATAGGAATTAATTTGTAAACCTCAAACTATAGTTAAAATAATAATCAGATATCTATAATATTTTTACACTGTTTATCTTTGGGATGCAAAATGTAAAGCACTAGTTTTTATTTTATGCTTTCCTTTCCATGTCTAATTATATTTTCTTAGCATTTTTATCTGTCTGTCTATAAGCTGATATGTCCTTTACTCTTTGAGGATGAATGATGGTAGGAGAAAAATGGGGAGAGGTTTCCAGTGAGAGGCAAAGTAGGATAGGTAAGTGTCAGACAGCAAGTTGGTAAATGCTGTGGCATTTGATAGCTATACAATCTGACAGCTGTATACATTGGATACTACTTAGGCTGTCATAGTAGAATTTATTTGTGCATGGTGGAATATGATATGCAGTGAATTCCTATCCCAGAAGAAGAGCATTTGTCATAATGTGAACGGGATCCGCATGTAGAGTAGGTGACCAATGAATCTGAAATATTTTGGGCAGATGGATTTGGGAAAGGTACTTTGACAGAGGTTATTTCCATTATAAACATACACATGAAGCTCATAACAGCTATTTTCATTTGAATAAGAAGAGAATGGAAATGAGATAAGAGGGGTAAGATGTGGAAGGTGAAGATAATGTTGGAGAGGGAACAATTATGAGAAACTTTTATTTCACAACTAATGATGTCATTAATCAGAGACTAATTATTTTTAAATTAATTTATAAAATGTATTGATTTTGCCTATTTTAAAGATTTAGCCTCAGATATTATGTTCGTCTCTACCCTAACTCATCAATTTCTCTCAATCATGCTTTAAGCATAAAAAATTTCATCTATTAATACAATGTAGTAATGGCCAACTTTATCTGAGCAATACATTATTTTTATTGCCTTCAGATGTTATATTTTCTCCTCTTTTCATATGCCTATTCATTCACAAAGGAAAGCAGATTTACATTTGGCTTTATTCACACATCCATAACATTTTTACTGTTTTGAAATTCAAATGTTTATTTTCTGGGGGGAAAATAATAAGTATAACATAATAGTTTTCATGTTGAAATAGAATAAATCCAAAGCTGACAATAAATTACACTGAGAAGAATTGTACTAACCATTTGATCACATGGGCAAGTCTTATCTCTCAGAAATAACCCATGTTATACATTTTAGGCTATATTTAGTGGCATCCTATAAAATCCCTAAAACTTTAAACTTGTTTAACTTCTGGATTCCATTTTCTTATATCATACAGAGCTCTAGTGCAAAAAGCAAATATATTTATATTTCCCAAAAGTTAAAATAAGATCTACCACAGACTGACAAACTAATCCATTCCCCTGGTGGCTTTTGTCATGCCAAATTTTCTCTAAAAAGAAAAGGAACAGTTGCAGACAATTACTATCTTTGCTGTCCAAAAGGGGCTTTACAGATTTGAAGAACCTGAGGCCAACAAAAGAGTTTCATGTAAACTTTGGATAACCAGACACTTCTTTATTCTTTCAGAGTTGTACAATGTGACATATGCCAACGTAAATAACTGTCACAGTTAAGTCAGCATCTCCAAAACTTTGTAGAAAAACCAAACCCATTTGTTTATTTTCATTGCAGTCAAAAAACACTGACACATGAAAGCAAGTTGATCAGTCTGTTCCAAATTGCAGACTGAAATTCAAATTGTTAGAAAGACATGAAAATAAATGAATTGCATAAAATATATCTCTAGTCTTTGCTTTTTTTAATGTAGTATCCTTTTCAATCTTTTAAATTAGAACTGGTTTTTTTCATTCAATTTTCAGGTGTTTAAAAAACAGCTCCTTTTTCTATTTATTAATATAGACAAGAATTTTATATAAGCAAGAATGCAAAACACATTTAAGATCAGATATAAGTAGGACAAATTAAAATCTGGAACTTAATATGAGAAACTATATAGCAAATACTTAATACTGCTTAGAAGGACATTTGTATTTTAGTAGTTTACCCCATATTTACATCAATTTTTTATTTTAAATACACAGATTAGTCTTTCCTCCTGAAGTATTACATTTTTGCAGCTAAATCTAAACACAGATTTTTCAAACACAGGATTATTGGACTGGATAAATTAATCTAAAGGGAATATCTATATCTTAATAGCACTTTACATATTCAATTTGTAGTACATCAGTATATGGACATTCATAGAAAAATACATGACTATATTAGTGTGAAACTATTAAAGTGGCAATGATTTTATTTTATAATTTAAGTATAATGAGAGTATTTGAAAACCAGGAAGCATATTCTTAAAATAACATGTTCATATAAAAAGTTGGGAATGTATGGGAAAATGGAGAATGAGTTATAACCAGTTACATATTTCTCCTTGTGAGATTCCTGTCTTACAACACTTTAAGTCAAATATGTAGGTGTCAACTGGCAGAACAATGTACTTAGAATTAAGCACATGATGCTTGTTAACAGTAACAAGACTTGTTAATCCAAATCTCTGCAGACCCTGCTGAAAATATCCTTCCGTGCATAGGTGCAACAAATAGTGAACATATTCCCTCTGTGTGTTGATTTAGCTCAAGAATACCGACAACTTTTCTTATAAAACATTTCAATATCAAGGCTATTTACCATGCACAGTCTACAGTTTACTCAATATGATGCCAGATTATTTTTATTTAATTAACAATAGAACAAGCTTTGGACAAGGGCCAAAGGTAAGCGACTGGAATAGAAAAAGTGAATACAAGTTTGGATACTAGGATTGGTAGGGAAGAGTTGTTAGCCTGAGGAAAAAAAAAATAATATAATTTAATATCATTATTTAATTATTTGTATTGTATATTCAAGGTACCAATCATCTATCGATTGAACATTTTTTAAGTAAATGAAATATTATTCAATTTAGAGATAAAGAATTAGACTTGTCTGATAAATACAGTGATTCAAAAAGTAATGAATTATAGAAAAAGCCTTTAATTTAACTGACATATTTATGCTGAAAAAGAAAGGATCTATAATGATATCCTTTTAATGGACTGTCATCTGAGGTTTGAATGTAATGTCTACAGTGTACCAAACATTCATATATCTGTTGACAAACTGGACTTGACAGTTCTATATGTGCATCTTGTCAGAAAACTTCACAACAGAGACTATTTTGATGTATGTTCTTATGCTCCCTATATAGATTATAGAATGTGTGTGTTGTTTTTAAGAAGTATCATCTTGAAAACAACTCCTCAGGGAGATAGTTCTGTTTCTAGAGAAGCAACTGTCCATTCTAGTGAATAAACTTGAATTTTGGTGTCCATTGTCACCTCATAGCTAATCATCTATTAGTTCAATATACAAATAAAATCACACTGATGATGTTATATAATAAGACTTGTGAACATTTCAGAAGAAAATTTAATTTCTTACATATGTATACACTTGATTTCTTTTCTCCTTCTAAACTGTTTAAGGAAATTTCCTCTTTCTTTTTCCTTCTCTTCTTCCTCCTCCTTATCCTTTTTCTTCTCTTCCACATATATTGATAAAGGTCAAGTGTGTTAGCCAGATTTTCAAAATTATAATAGCAAATATATCATGAATATTTCTAGATCATTTAAAGCAAAGATAAATAATACTTCTTTAAATCATTGAACCAAGAAGAGAAAAACCAATTCTTCCCATTTAAGGAGCGATTTCCACTGTTAGGGGATGTCAATAGGATTCTGTAGCCATTGAAGTAAAAATATTTTCCCTATACTATGCTGAAGAATACCAATTATATAAGGACAAATCTAGGTTTTGGACATTTCAAGTCAAATCAAAAGAAAATTATAATACAATGATTTTTACTGATGAATATTATGTACTCTAAATTTCCTTCTCATCATTATAAGGGCTAACAGAATCAGTTACGGATAACTTGAAGAACTCTGTAGCTAACTATTTTTTTTTTTTTTTGAGAACTTGTGTGTTTTAAGATATTGATCACACAGTACACATTTCTTAGTCAAAAGTTGTTCCCAATCTTCAAAAATGAGAAACAGGAAAAAAATATACTAAACATTTTTCATACTTTTTTGGAAAGAACAAAACAGCATTTTCTCACCCAGTAAAATAACTGATGAACCAAATATATTTATAAGGTTTTGATTCATAATCTTACTCAAAAATTTCCCAGCTTCTCACTTACTTTACCTTCTTACATCCTCATACTCAGCAAGATTTAGTCCTGTAGGGACTAACCTGTTCAGGTAAGGCTGCTATCACTGGCCAGTTTCCAATTCTCTGGTCTTTCACTTTTCTGCAACATGAGAAATCACTCTTTCTGAATAGAAACATCTGGCCTTGAAAGTGGTTATAACAACTAAGCAAAATAATCAGAAAGTGACATTGGTACAAGCTGTAATTTCCAGTGGCCACACAGGAATATTCAGCATTACTTGTGGGATTACATCTAATTATTCATTAATTGCACATGAATATAAATTCCTACTATAAACTGTTTCAAAAGGAATGAATATGCTACAACCCTGGCACTATAAAACTATGTCAAAATGCTAATCCTTATGTGGAAAACAACAGTTCTATGTTTTAGCCTTCCTATAAATTATGCCATTCTACAATGCCATTGATCTTCTATTTTAAAAAAAGAATGATTTCAGAACTATAATTTTAATTTTCATATTTCCATTATTATCACTGCATATAAAATAAATGGAGGCTACTTTTTCTCATGCTTGGCAGTTAGAGTTTATTATTTGATATACAAGTTAAGAATCTAAAATTGATTTCCCGTGTGAAGTGAGTTTTAGCCAACCATCTGCTTAGGAGAGGGGAAAGGCAGACAAAGCTCATTCTTTCCTGCTGCTGCTTCTCACTGCTGTTAGGTGGCTACTGAGAACCTTAAAATAGGATTGAGAGGTTTAACTTTTCAAAATATGGAGTAGGCATATGTGTCTACTAGTGACTTGGGGGCAGAATGGGTTATGCTTAGACCAGTGGAACAAACTAATTTATTAGGTACTGACATTGCTGATTGCCATAGATGGGGACACAGATGTCAAGGCATGTCCTGTTTCCCATCTCACATTCATGATTCAGCAATAAGAATTGGGGGTCTCTCTGGTGGCACAGGGATTAATTTACAGCACTATGAAGTTATCTGCAGCCACTGCAGCATGAGTTTGATACCTCTCCAGTCTCGCCTGCTGCTCCTCTCAGCAGTGTACATCAGTGGATCCACTTGTTCTGCTCTCCACTCTATTTCTGGTGAAGCCTCTCACCACCACCACCACCACCCCCCCCACCCACACACACACACACACGCCTCTGGCCTGTACTCCAGTTCTTGTATATAAATAAATAAATACATCTTTTTTAAAAATAAGAATTGGGACAATCTTGAATATAAGACTCACCAGGAAACTCAGGTCTAGACTTAAACATTGTTATAATATCTGGATTTCTTAATCCAGTGAATTTAAATTTCAGGATGCCTACCTTAGAGAAAACTAGTTTTGGTGTGTGAAAACATCTAGGGAAAAAGAGAAATTGTGGAGTTGATAAATTTGTGATGATATTCAGATGTAGAAAATTGTGAAAACTATACTCTTCCTGGTAAGCCCAGCTATGGAAAATAATTCCTAGCATTGTAGAGCCAATCATTGCAAAATATAGGTGAAAATGATTAGTGCAATACCAAACTAAATACTCATCTTCTATATGAAGCTAGATTTTGAAATACAATAAATCATGTTTTCAAAGACCTTGGAACTATGAGGGAAACTTATTATAGACATTTTCCATTGAAATTTTTTTAATGTATAACTTAAGCCCTGTATTTATTTTCTCAGATGTGACTATTTTCTTGGGTTTCTAGCTCTTTTTCTTCATCTATCAAAGACTGCATGGTATTCAAGCATTAAATTGCTCTGCTTCTACCCAATCCAGTCACACACATACTCATTCCATTTTAATCTCTTCCTCTCTCCCTTGCATCCCATCCTATTCCCATCTGCTTTCCTTCCATAATATTACCTAATCCTCACTTATAAAGAATTTGTATACTAATTTTATTTCAAGAATTTCTTAAATATGTTTCTATAATTTTAAAAGTAGGAAGATTCTTTTCCTTATATGTAAGTACAAAGTGTTTTTTTCTCTGAAAACCTTGAAGGCTAAATTTATCAACTGAAACATAAAAAGTAATGTGGAAACAGGAAATCCTATTTAATGCCATTTAGCTTAAACTTGTCAATGATTTACTATACATGAACTTCATAATTACTTTATGAAAAAAGAAAGAAAAGTAGAAGAAGAAAAGGAAGAGGGAGGAGGAAAAAGTAAGTCAGTAAAGGGAGAAGAGAAAAGATAAAGAGAAAAATACATGCATTTTTATTGGTTATTTCAGACTCAAGGAGGTATCCAAATGTTGAAATTCGGTTCTATTTAGCTAAAGTAAAGCAAATCGAAACCAAGAATCACAATTATATTTTACTATTTCTAGAAATGTAAAGACTATAAGCCAAAAGTGTACCCACTGTTTTTCTATTATTCTTTTTAATCCCTTGTGTGTGCTAATGGAGATCCAGAAATAATGTTAATTTTGTTACCTTTACCAACAATTTAAATTGCATAGTCCCTTTCAAAAAATGATAAATGTAAATAATTTATAAGTAGCCATACCCTGGTCCTTGCTGCTTCTCTGCGCTTCAAAAGTGACCTTTGCTGGGCCTCCCTAGTGGCACAGGGGTTAAAATCTCAGCACTATCAAGTTCTTGCCAAACACTGTAGCCTGTGTTGGATCCCCAGCCAGGGAGTGAGCTGACACACATGGTGCAGCAGACCTCTCCTGTCTTGGCTGTTGCTCTCCTCAGCAGTGTATCTGCCTGTTCTGCACCCACTTTGTCTCTGGTGAATCCGCTCACACACACCTCTGGCCTACACCCCAGTTCTTGCATGCATAAATAAATAAAATAAATCTTTTGGGGGAAAAGTGACTTTGCCAATAAAGATCTGTTTCAATTCTGGATATTGAACTTTGTTTAAAGTCTGAGTTGTCTGTCTCAATTACGTAGTTCACTGTGGCCTGAGAACTCTATTTTCTTTAACAGTGTTTAAAATACTGAAATATGATACACTACTTAGATAAAATTTCATTACATAAGTTCATGTACGTTAAAGATGTTAAGGGAGCCCTCTGAGGCACATTTCAGTGGCAACAAATGTATCTTGTTTTATTATAAAATGTTAGGAGTCTCAGGAAAACCAAAAGTGATGACTTGAAGTTTTTCATGTTAAATGCTCAAAATATTAAGTTTTGTTGTTACAAATTAGTGATGTTCATAGTGACTAGCTTATATTTCTAATAACTTGAATTGAAATAAAATCAGTTTCCCTATAAATATTTTTGATAATACCACAATGAATTATTTAAGTTGTGATTTGTTTAAATGTTCTAAATTAGATTTTACCCAGAGAGAAAGCACACTAAACTGCGATAGCATTTAAATGGCACCACCACCACTCCTTCATTCCCACCTCAAGACTAGGGATAGATGAAATCTGTCCCACACAGCTGGCTACTCTTTGTTAATTGTTAGGAAAAAAAATGAATATTAAAAAGGACCTTTTGCTAGTGACTACAAACCTGTGTCCCTAATTAAACACAGTATTTAGCAAGCAGGAGTAAGCACCCATTAGAAGAAAGAGATTTTGGTGGGGAGCATTCCTAATCTTTTCTAGGAAAGATCTTTCTTAAATATATTTATGCTGAGTATATTTAATGCCTCTTTTTTCATTGCTTTGTTAATATTCCATTAAAGTCTGAGAAGTTCTCCGTATCTAAGGAAACATGATGAAAGTCATTTAATAGTAGGACATTGTTCCAACCCTCTAACGCTTTTTAAGAGAGGCTTTTGGACTCTTAAGTGAGATCCATGCCTCATTCCTGAGATTGTTGGGGGAACAATATGCCCTAAATGAACTCCAGCCTCCTGCTCCTTGCCAAGGAGACTCCAGGCCCTCAGGACTACAACTCCCATAATGCCATAAATCCCATATGCCTCATGATTTCTTGGAATGGGAGAGTTGCTGGGAACTAGGTGTGGAGTTAAGCAGCCATGCTAGTTTTAAAACTGAACACGTGTGCTTGGAGCGGGCTTGTTTTTTACCTGCCTTCTGGTGTACCTGGGATACCAGCTCAGGCAGCGTTACTGGTAGGACACATGGACAAATTTATCTGCCTATGTCTGTCTCTTTTTCTCCCACCCTCTCTGCTTCTTCTCATTTATTTCCCTTGTAAATAAACCTTGTATTAACCTTTCTTTGTGTTCTTGCCCTTGGGTATTTTCCTGAGTGTAGCAACAGGAAGAGTGGGTTTGTGATGGTTCTTAGCAGACGGGTCAAGGAAGGAGAGTCTTGGAGCCCTCGGTGGCTTTTCATGCTTTTATTAGTAGAGGTGGCCAGGTTATTGGCAGAGGTGGCCAGGTACATGGCAGGCATTGGTGCTGTGGGGGGCCAGGAGGCTGGCAGGCCTCCCAGCCCCCAGCGCATCTCACCCTCTCGGCTGCTTTCTACTGCTGCTGCTTGTTGGTGCTCTCACTGTTGGTTGATCCTGTCGGTCCTGTTGGTTCTGGCATCCTCATGACGCCGCCCATTTATGCCTGTGTCAAACCCAGGTACACTCACTTGCACATGCCCACCCTGCAATGCTCGCAGCACCGCAGGTGTCCATCATCACAGTGGTGGGAGGGTGGAAAGACCTGATAGTTCTCTAACCCTACACTGAGTTTTTAAGAATGCTGGAGAGGACTCACACTCAGGTCATCGAGTTTCCCTTTGGGGTTGCCCTGTACCAAGATGAGCATACCAACCCTGTTTTGATACTTTCTTTTTTTTTAGTTGCCTCTTGGGTGAGAGGCAACTCTATCCAAACTACTACATATGGTTTGCTAAGTCACAGAAAACCCTTTTTCTCTTGTTGCTAAGAATCACATATATATATTTTAAACAAAAAAGTGGCAATATTAGATGAAATATAGGAATCTACAAATGTAGAATGTATTAATATAATATCTGTGTATTTTAATGTAATCAATGCTTATGTAGTTGTTTTTTGTTACTTGTTCATTTTGTTTTGTTTATGTTTTGCTTTTGCCCTGTACCAATTGCAATGTGAATAAAACACACGTCCTCATGGAGGGTAAATGGAAAAGTTATCAGGCTTTTCCACCCTCCCACCATTGATGTGATGATGGACACCTGCAGTCCTGCACGCTTGCCTAAGTGGGCATGCACAAGTGTGCGCACCTGGGCTTAGACACAGGCTTATAAGGACAGCATCACAAGGATGCCAGCAGAGGAGCAGAAGAGAGGCAGAAGAGGCAGCAGTAGTAGCAGAGGCTAAAGAGCCCAGAGAATGAAGATGCGCCAGGAGTTGGGAGGCCTGCCAGCCTCCTGGCCCCCAGCATCCCATGTACCTGGCCACCTCTGTAAATAAAAGCATAAAAGCCACCGAGGGCTCCAAGACTCCTTCCTTTACCCCCGTCTGCTAGAACCATCAAGAATTTATACTGTGCTGCCTTCCTGCCGCTTCAGTGTCTAAATAGGCAACCTATGTGTTTGGAAGGAAATGTGCTTTGTTAAATGGTTTGTTCAATCATAGCTAAGTATCTCTGCAAAGGAAGAAGCACTTATAAACTCTAATGTGAATTTTCTATCCTGGTAACCACTAGTTATTTGCAGCTGCTTCTTATTGCTACTGAAATTTTGGAAACTGGCTTGACTGCTAGGTTAAATCTTGTATTAAGAAATAATAGAGAGATGTGAAGAAATGATACAAAATTTTTAGTAGGCGATTGAACCTGGAGGAGAAGTTAAGAAGGGGAAAATGTAGAGCAAATAGAAATGAGACTTTTAAGTAGCTATTATGATTTTTCTATGATTTTATTGAGTTTCAGGATCTGTTAAAGATCAGTGAATTTGCTATAATCTGTTTTTCATCTTTACCAGGAGTCTTTAATGATACAAGTATAGTTGATGACTTTTAAAGCAGTATTTCTTTTATATAGACATAGCATTTAAATATCAAAAAATATATAAGTAAATTAAAAAGGGAAGGACTTTGATTCAGCAGTATTATAGTTATAAGTAGGAATATTTCAGCAATTTGCTTTAAACATCACATCACATGAAACTCATAACTGTTAGTAAGTGCATTATAATGTGATAGAAACTTGAGCCAACTCAAAAGAGAAAAGGGGGGAAGACTACTGAAAGGAAACATTCAAGTTAAAATATTAAGATTCTTTAGTTAAAAAACTCTTCATGGCAACATGGCCAATTCTGAACTTTTTTTTTTTTTAACATTTTTTTTTAATTAAAATATTTTAAAGGGGCCTCCCTGGTGGCGCAGTGGGTTAAGCAACGCACTGTGAAGCAAACCGCAGCCACTGCAGCATGAGTTCGATCCCTGCTGCCAGCCAGGGAGGGGA